>CAJHQQ010003688.1:0-39567 GCA_905132885.1 Moricandia moricandioides
ATAGTTGAGGATGTCTTATTGTGTGGCTCTAGGAGCTTTGTTACGAGATTTCCTTAACGTGCCGCTTTTCACTTGTAAAACGCTGTGGGTTTAGAGTAAACTGCGGAACATATTGAACTTGGTCGATTGTTGAAAAGTTTATGTTTTTCGTTAACCGTACGGTAGTTACGACTAAGTTTCGATACTAAGAATTTGTCGTATTATTTCCGATTCTGGTTTATACGATAGTTATTTACACTTGCCATTTTTAAACTAAGTGTGGATTGTCGTTTTGCCACTAAGTGATTGGGTGAGAAGTGGTTGCTCAATCACTTTGGCTAGGTCTGAAGGATGTGTTCAGCCGTATAGCCGAGGACATTGCTGGTCACGGATAGACTACGGCACGTTCGTGTTAAAATTAAGGTCATGCTAGTTTAGAACTTTTCTAAAGAGGATACTGAATTCCAGTTTGGATTTTTATCGGAAGGAGTAATTTGCTGAGGGCCAAAGAGCGTTTGTCGAGATCGACGGGTCAAGTCAGATTTTTCCGTGCTATAGTGGTAAGAAAATTGTTTTGTTTTTGTATGACGAAGACAAAGCCAAAAAGGCTCGATAAAGCACTTGTACATGATGATTGCCTGCTCGGAATCAACCAAGGGAGATGGGAGGCAGAATCCAGCGAGCCGCATGGCTAAGGAGTGAGATCTATAAGATAATAGTGCGAAGAGATAAAGTTTATTTTTTTCGTTGAGAGACGAGTCATATGAATTTTTTTAGCTATACGCAAATTTTCCCAAAATACTTCTCCGTTAAACTTGCTACGTTCATTTCCGAAAGGTTTCTTCGCATAACTTGGTGTGGCTATACGAAGGATGTTTCGCGGAAGTTTTACGAGAAGTGAATGGCATAGAAGTAAGTTGAGAATGTCTCTCGCAGATTACTCGTGATATTTACGAATGAGGAATGTATTTTCCTCATTCTCTTTCCGCATTGCGAAGACGTTTTTCATGACACTGATCTTGTTTTCTCGTAGGTTCTTTTCGTATAAAATGTCATAGTTATACGAAAGTAATGGACGATCGGTTTTATGATGCATCACATGGCTTAAATTATTTTCTGTCTACTATGGCATGAGTTTGCTTTGTCGAAAGCATTTGCTTGATGTCGAGACAATTTATTTTTTGAAGTATGGGAGTATACGAGTATAGTATACGTACCTACTCCCTCCCTTTTTCTTACGATAGAAAACGGCTGAATCAATATTTTGAAGGGTTGTGTAGGTTTTTTCTTTCGAAGATTGGGATGATCGACAATCCAGATCGCTTTAAAGACGACGCTGGGATTGTGACTTGGGGACTTTCAGGTTGACGAATAGGAATACGTCGGTTTTAAGAAAATTACTAGGAACGAGACGGTTTTAAGACGACGTTCACGTTTCTATTTCCTTCTTTCCTTAGGAAGCTAGCTAAGTGTGCGTGGCGATCTTTTTTAGGTTTTCCGAGAGTTTAGATCGGTTTGCAAAAATTTTGTAAGCAGTCGCAGAACAATAGATCGAGACAGTAAAATTCCTAAGATTTAGATCTCTAGACTATACTCCTAGATCCTAAGTTCCCTAAAGTTTTATGGCGATCTATGAAGCGTTTTTATTTCTTAGTACCTTCCTACGAAAATTCCAAGTCTAATTTCAAAAAGTTCCAAGCCGGCCATACCTTAGTTTTCTCGAATGTTTTTGTTCACCTCTTTAGTTTCTCGAAGGTGTTGATTTGCACATTCGACAAGCTGGACTTGCTCGACCATCTTCTCTGTTTGGGGAGTTGGATGATCGAGTCTTCCAGTCGTTTTTTCATATTACCATTCGGGGATACGTTTACCCGAGGTCTTTGGACCAACTCTTCCTGATGGCTCATTTGTGTAGACCGCTCCTTTGTGGTCAGTCAAGATTTGACCTCAATTTTTTCTGTTGCCCTTTTTCCGAGTCAGTCTTAGCAAGAGCGCATTTTCCCGATAGGTTTCCGACGTTTATTCCGTCGTAGTTAATTTTGACCCCAACATATCTGAAGGGGAGAGAGAGGTGAATCAGAAGCACACAGACTTTTACCTTCTAGACTTGCAGAAAGAATCTGATCCAGTGTATACCAAATCCCAAAGCAAGCAAATAATGTCAGGATTAGTGTTAGAAATCAGCTTTGGTTCTTTTAAACTTTCTATGCAAGTGGGATATAGTGGCAGGATGATCCACTTCGGTATCCCTAGTAATTTCTGCAAACAACCTTCTAAGAATGGTGCTAAAGTGTGGTTAGTTAATAATAAATCTTAATCATAGTTCTCTTCTTGACTCAATAAAACTTTTTGAAAAACTTATATATATATAGTAAATAAAACTCATAAACAATAAAATAGCATTAGCAAATCTCCCCCAGACTTAAATTACACTATCCCACGTGTAATCCGCCCCAGATTGGTTAGAAAAAAAAAATTAAATTATATGTAAATAACTTTAGTATAGAACTCGATACCTCTCTTTGTAAGAGAGTGTCGATTGATAGTAGGCGGGTTTGGTGGATCGATGGTCGCGATCCATTGTCGACCAATGGTGCCTTTATGGTGTCGATCAATGATGATTTAAACAGTCTGTAAAAATGAAGTAAAACTCGAAATAAATAGTACTATAAGTAAAAACTAAATAAAAACTTACTTAAAAGTGTGTTGCCTCCCACTCAACTCTTGGTTGTAGTCTTAAGCTTGACGTATTGAACTTTCTGACTAGAATGGAGGTGGATCAACACTTAGAAAAGAAGTGTCTACATCTTCCTTTCTCTTTCGAAACCATGTACCGACGAAGTTTTACCCATAAGTTTCATTTATTGGATCCGTGACAATGGTATAAAATTTATGGAGTTTCGCTTTCGACAACACATCGTCTATATTTGCCGTCAGAACCATGTTTGTAAAGATAAGGTTCATCCCAGTGATATCTCCGGATCTCTCAAAATTTTCTTTTTATGATATCCTTTGAAAAGTTCGGGTTCTACTTTGGCCACAAGATAGTTTACTATATCACACCAAGGTCTATCGGTGGTGTTTAGTGCACATACCTCCCAACTCAAACTTTTGTCTTCGGGAGAATCATCAATTGGGGTTCAAGGATTACAACTGGCGTTGATATTTAGTGGAATGATTACTTCATCGTCCTTTTCAAATCCTTCTAGGATTGAAAGTTAGATGAATTATAAAAATAACAATAAACCAATTTCAAGATTGATTTTGTTTGTGAGGATTAAATTAAGATATTAGACTTAGAGGAAATTCTCAGGTAGGTTTAGATAATGCCAACTAATCGATTGCTAGGGTTTTATTAAGCATCGTTCTTAATTCAAACCATAGGGTTTAGGAGATCGTTCTCGTGCATCTCGACTGAGCGTCGATCGATGACAGTAAGATGACATCGATCGATGCTCATTCTAAACAATACTGGTTTACTTCTAATTCAACTCTCGTTTGTTACTAGTTATTTAGATTGTTTAAGATAGATTCCAGGTTATAACTAGGCTCTCGCTTGCGCTATAGAACCCTAATTTCTAAGATTAAGGTAATCAAATTCAACTTAGCATTGAGAGAAACTTAAACAAATAACCATGAAGATTAACCTAACAATTTCTATAAAATCAATAAACTACTACCATTGAATAGCCCTAAATCTAATAGAGAACTACTCAGACAGCAATAAAAAACATGAATAAATTCTAAATAAATTGCATAGAACAAACTGAGTAGAAAAGATAAGGAGTTCAAGATCTTCTCTGTAATGATGATCAGATCTTTCTCTCTAATAGATGTATCAATGTGTTCCAACTCTAAAACTGTGGTGTAACTTTTCGGCTACTCACCATAGGGCGTAACAAAGATAGAAAACCCTAATAAATAGTCTAAATTTCGGCTAGGAACTTTTCTTGCAATAAATGAAACTTATGGGTAAAACTTGTAATTTCTCAAGCCTTCGCCAATATTTCTGCCGACTTCACCATCGATCGACGCACAATGAGTGACGTCGATCTATGTTCTATTCATAAATCTGGATCAGACTTTGAGTTTCTGCTGGGCAATCATGATTGCTCCAAAATAGTCCAAAAGCTCCAATTGCTTCCAATAAGTACCCAGACCTGTAAATACTCTAAAACAATACCAAATGCATATAAAAGACTCTAAATGTACTCTATATACAATAGATAAAATCCATAGTATATCATTCACAAAGCTAATTAGACTAGCTCTCGAATGCACCTAACAGCCTAGTTCAATGGAGTCTATTCTGGCACTAAACCTACTCTCGTAGTCATCCATGTCCTCCTTTCGAGATCCTAGCTAGCTATTCTAGAATGCAAGCATTAAGCACAACTCAATTGATGGATATTAACTTAACCTAGCAATCCCACTTTTGGGCTAACCCATGATTGTTATCATTCATTTCTAAATCTAGTTAGTAACTACTAAGATATAATCAAAGTAAGAATAATAATCTGAATATAATGCATAGATAAAATACTGGGGTTCCAATACAAATCCCCCTAAATAAATCTTAAAACTATAATGGAGTGCTGGTGAACACACACGCACACACTTGCCCCCACACACTTGCCACACACACTCTGGTGTAATACATAGAGTATAAATATAAAACTCTAAAATCTAGGTCAAAACTCGTCCAGGGGTAATCTTGTAAGCTTGTGTCTTGTCTCTAACTTGGGCTTAAAATCGGCTGTCAGTGAATTGGTCATCGATCGATGTCAAGTGTTCAGCATCGATCGATCTTGGTCATGTAACATCGGTCGATGCCAAGGTTGTGTCGTCGATCGACGACAACCTTGTACTTCGACTCTCTCAATGATCAGCTACGGATTATTCTCCTCTAAATGCTGCAAAAGCTCCAAGTATCTCCATATCTCTCCAAAACGTACATGGACCTGTAAACACCTTAAATCATACCCTAGATACACATAATTGACCCTAAATAAAGCCTATAACATGGCCTAAAACTGGCAATAAATAGGCTATATCAGTCGATGTCAGAGGTTTCCTTATTCATGAACATTGAATATAGCTTGAGGAATTCTGAAGCGAGTTGGCTTAAGCTTCCGATCGAGTTCAAATTTAAGCGAGAGTACCATTCGAGTGCTGCTCCCTGAAGATGTTCGACGAAGAGGCGGCAATAGCCAGCATCTTTTTCGCTGTCCCTGAGTTTGGCCCTACCCATCGCGATCTGGAATGCCTGCATATGGGCTTTTGGGTCGCTGGTTCCATCGTATATAGGGATCTTGATCTTCCCAGAATCTGAAACCCTCGTTTCAATGATACGAGCAGTGAATGGAATTTTCCGAGCTTCTTCAAGGAGCCTGTCGAACTCAGATGCAACGCTGGTGGCGTGGTGGATTTGAGACTTCACCGCTTTTACCTCTGCAGCCATTTTTGCGACATAATTGCAGTATCGCGCATCTCGCTTGGGTCACTGCCAGTAGTTTTCCGAGTTTGTCGGTGTTTACTGCAAGTGATTCAAGCCTGCTCTTCGGCTAACTTTTCATGTTCTACATGTATGACATTTTCTTCTTCTTCAGTCATAGGTATATCGAATGGAGAGTTTTGCCGAGCCGCGTGGCTTCTTGTCCTCCTCGGATGCACATCAGCGTCGTCTTTCGATGATTCGGACTGATTGCTAGGTTCCAAGTTGACCCATTCGACTTCATCAGATCTCGTTTCTTGCTCGAGAGGCTGGGTATTTTCTGAATTTGGCCGAGTCATGTCAGTTTTTGCTTCGTCTGGGTTTCAATCTGATTAAACGTTATGTGTGTTAGTAGGCCTGTTGTGGGGAGTCGTAAAGTCGACTCTTCTTCCGAAGACTCTAGTAGTTGCACACGGAATAATGCCCCTGGTTCTCGCCATTAGGGCTTCAATCTGTTTAGCAAGAAAAATCGTGAGCTTGTCTTGTTTGGTCGACTTCGTTTCGAGAGTCGAGAAAATATTTTATTCTCCTCAAATGCATCGGTGTTTGCGTTTTTGTTAATTGCGGACACGTTCGCTGATGGAGTGCTTTCAACTTTTTCGTCGACGGTGTTGCCATCGCGGGGTGGTTTATTTTCTCGATCGTCTGTAGACATATTTAACCAAGCATTTTGTGGCTGTGAGTTAGATTGATATGTAACCCCCCCCCCCCCTCCTCCTTCTAGCGCCAAATTGTGGGAATCAAAATTGACACCATCGGTTTTTATAATCAGAGGAAAGCTAAGAAACCCTAACTCTCCCTCAGGTCTTGAATTTATGCTGAGCCTAACGACAAGTAATCAAGTTATGAAAAAATAGATTAAATAAAATAAATTGAGATAAAGAACAGAGAAATAGAGATGTTATTCCAAATATAAGTATGATCGTTTACAACAGGTAAATCCCTGGCCGCAAGAGCTTTCGGCGAGTTAAATAGTTCTAACAACCTAAGACTTGAAAACCTAATTGAGTCGCGATAACAAAAAATGGAAAGTTACCTAAACTGCTCTAAGTGCTTAGTTGCTGAGAATTTCTTGTGTGTCTGCGTCCCTCTCCCTTGCTTCTCTTATAAAAAAATCAAAAAGTATAAGAAAGTCGAAGAGAAATCCGACTGGCCGAAGAGAAATCCGGTCCTGGTTTGGTTAATACTCTTGCAACCATAAATCTTGCAATTTTCTATCTTTTCTCTTTCTGTTTTTGGGGTTTTTGCTTTCATGTGGCTTGGTCTTTGTTTGTTTACTGGACTGTTGGAATCACATCACAGAAGAAACTTGAGTGAACTAAACACCTTAAACACTGAGAGAAAGTGAGGATTCGGCTATTATAACTTTCCTTGTTCAGTTTCTTAACAGGAAGCAATGTCTGATGGAAGCAAAGAACCAGATGAGACATCCCCTGTTAATTTTAACAAATTGCAGATGGAAGCAATTATGTCTGAGATAATGAAGAGAATGAAAGCCACTGACTTCTTTCAAAAGGAAAAACTGATAATTTTTAATGTCATACTTCTCAGTTAGAGAGGATGCTAGGAGCAATAGGAGAGGCAAAAGGATTGCAACAGGAGAGACTGAGAAGCTTGACTCCTCTTCTGGAAGAAGTACTGATGACCTATATCAGTAAGAGCCGCTTCACCAACCAGAACCATTACTCACAGAGCACCCAGAGACAGACCTGATGGTAGTCTTGGCAATCTCAAGCATTCAGAGCCAAAAAAAGTGAGACTTGCTGCTACTGAGTTTAATGGCTATGCTCTTCACTGGTGAGATCAGGTTGTTACAACCAGAAGAAAGACAGGGGAACCACAAGAGGCTTCTTGGTTTGAACTCAAGAAATCATGAAGAAGCGATTTGCTCCTGGCCACTACAACAAAGACTTCATCAGAAACTAAGGAGACTCACAAAAGGAAGCAAAAGTGTTGAGGATTATTACCAGGAGATGGAGATCCTAATGATCAAAGCTGCAGTGGATGAAGTTTCTGATGCAACTATGGCACGATTTCAGGCTGGTCTCAACCGTGTCATTCGAGACTGATTCGAAATGCAGGGGTATGAGGACATCTGTGAACTTCTCCACAAATTTATTCTCATTGAGGAGCATCTAAAGAGGAAATCTTATCCTAAGGGAATCTTTGGTAACTCTACCAGACCATCTTATGCAAAGGAAGACGAGGGTTTTGTGAAATCAAAAGAGGAATTTAAGTCTTATCAACGAGTGGATAAAAGAAAGGGAAGTTAACTAATGCACCATTACTTGTTCTTCCTGATTTCTCTAAAACCTTTGAGATTGAATGTGATGCTTCTGGTGTAGGTATTGGGGCAGTGCTGATGCAAGAGAAGAGACCAATTGCTTATTTCAGTGAGAAGTTGGGTGGAGCTATGCTGAACTATCCTACCTATGACAAAGAGGTCTATGCTTTGATCAAGGAACTCCAAACTTGGCAACACTACCTATGGCCAAAAGAGTTTGTCATCCACACTGATCACGAATCACTCAAACATCTAAAGGGCCAGCACAAACTGAACAAAAGACACGCCAGATGGGTTGAGTTTCTTGAAACCTTTCCTTATGCTATCCATTACAAACAAGGTAAAGAAAATGTTGTAGCTGATGATCTGTCTAGAAGGTATGGCTTACTCTCTTCTATGGAAACTAAGTTGTTGGGTTTTGGTCAAATTAAAGCTTATTATGCTGAAGATCCTGATTTCAGAAACAACTTTAAGGATAGTGAGAAACACACCAGTGGAAAGTTCTATCAAGCTGATGGCTTTATGTTTTATGAAAATCGACTGTGTGTTCCTAATTGTTCTTTGAGAGAGTTGTATGTCAGGGAAGCACATGGAGGAGGACTCATGGGACACTTTGGAGTTTCCAAAACATTCAGCATCCTGAAGGAACACTTCTACTGGTCGAGTATGAGAAGAGATGTGGAGAGGATATGCATAAGATGTGTGGTTTGTACTCAATCTAAGGCCAAAGTTCGACCCCAAGGTTTGTACACTCCTCTTCCCATTCCTGATGCACCATGGACTGACATATCAATGGAATTTTTTCTTGGTTTGCCTAGAACTAGAAAGGGCAGAGACTCCATCTTTGTTGTTGTGATAGATTCTCTAAGATGGCTCATTTTATTCCATGTCACAAAATTGATGATGCTCTAATGGTTGCTTATCTATTCTTTAATGGTATGATTGCATGGTATGCCTAGATCAATTGTGTCTTATAGGGATACTAAGTTCCTAAGTCATTTCTATAAAACTTTGTGGTTTAGGCTAAGAACTAAGCTGATGTTCTCTACTACTTGTTATCCTCAAACTGATGGACAAACCGAAGTAGTTAATAGAATTTTATCCACTCTCTTGCGTGTTATGCTTAAGAAGAACATTAAAACTTGGGAAGATTGTCTACCACATGTTGAGTTTGCATACAACCATTCTGTGCATAGAGCAAGAAAGTTCTCTCCTTTTCAGATTGTCTATGGTTCTAATCCTTTGACTCCTTTGGATTTGTTACCTTTACCTCTTAATGAACAGACTAACCTTTATGGCAAATCAAAAGCCGAGTTTGTGGTTTCTTTGCACGCACAGGTTAAGAAGAACATAGAAGAAAAGACAAGGGAGTATGAGCAGCATGCAAACAAGAGCAGGCGTGAGATATTGCTGGAACCTCGAGATTTGTTGTGGATACATTTGAGAAAAGAGAGGTTCCCTACTGAAAGAAAGTCTAAACTCTTTCCCAAAACAGGTGGTCCTTTCAAAGTGCTTGAACACATCAACAATAAAGCTTACAAGATAGATTAAGTACTCAGTTAGCTCTACTTTCAATGTTGCTGATTTGATACCTTAACATGAAGATGACTTGGATTTGAGGACGAATCATTTCAAAGGAAGAGGGGATGATGTAATCATGGCTGCAGCATATGAACCAGGAGATGGATTGGAGAAGGATGAGCTTAGTGACTGAAGAATACTTGGATAAAGCTGGGAATGATGCAACTCAGACTCAATATGATGCTGAACCAGTTAGATCTTACTCAGACCAAAAGGATCAAACCAAAGACCCGTTCTCCCTTTCAAATGGGCCAGTGACGAGATCTCAAACCAAGAAACTGAAGGAAGCAATTGCTGGGTTGGTTTTCTCTGAACCAGAACCAAAGCTGGACGAAATTAAGGATAAGGATTCAGCCAAATTGATCAATTATTCAGTCTAGAAGACCATCTAGTTTTTAATAATGTTAAATCTCATTTCTACAACTTTTTAGACTTTTCGGTTTCTTCTTCCTTTCTACTTAACTCTATTTTGTTTATGAACAAAACAATCACCTTTTTAATCAAAAACTTCTCTGAAAACTTTGATTCCTTTGTTAATCATCTGAACATCGATTGCCTAAGAGAGTGATCTCCATAAGTATCTCTGTCTTTGATCATTCTATGTGGGGCTGTCTCTCACGATCGCTGACTCTTCTACACCAGTGTTTGATCAGTTCATAGATCCTACACTGAATCACATCCACAAACCCCATCAATTTCATTCCATCCTCTGCTTGTGTTAGTAACCAACAGAGATTCCATCATCAACACCTTCTACAAGTGTACTAGCCTTCAGAATCAGTTTCTCCAATCAACCCTCAATAGTATTCAAGAGACAATCCTGATCAAGGATTCATCATAGACTTAGGAAAAGCTCCAAGCTTTGAACCTTACCATCCACTGAAATGCAAGACCAGGACCCTGAGTCATGTCGGATCAATCAATCTGTCCAGATAACGAGCCTGAGAAATTCCTTTAGACCCAAGTCTAATTCCGGTAAATACTTATCATTTGGGGTTTAGACACGGCTCAAGCCTAAGCAAACCTGGAACAAGAACATTACAGAAGCGATGTCCTGCTCAAAAAGACCTGTTGAGAAGCAATGACTCTGATCAGACCTAAGTGCACATGGTATCTCCCAAATTCGTTTGAGGAAAGAGAAAGATAAGGGGCAAACTGTTGGAGAAACGTAATCTGAGAAGAGATTACTCCAGCTCTCGAGCAGAACTCCGACCTTCTAACTCCCGCCTGGAGAAATTCCTCCTCAGGTTCTGGCTCTGTTCTTGCCTCCGGGCAAAATGGAAGGTTTCTGTTAAAAAGGGATTCTTTCATATTTCCGAATATGGAAGTCCTAGACCTTGCAACCGCCTACAACAAAGCTATAAAAAGGGAGCCCCTACCCTAGAAAAAGGGATCAACTTTTAGAGACTAAGGTGATGATTCTTTATTTGGTTTTTAGATTTTAGTTTTTGGTTTCTGGTTTTAGTTTCTAATTTTTAGTTTTTAGATTTTGGATTTTAATTTTTGGTTTTTGATGAATTTAGTTTTTTTTTTAAACCTTGATTGGTGATTTTAGATTTTTCTTTTTGCTTTTGAGATTAAAACAAAAGTATTAATGATAAATTATTTCTTATGAAAACAATAAAAATAGCATCAATATCAGTAAAAAGTAAATAAATTAATATATATTTTTATTGTAAAATAGAACAAAAAAAAATTATAAAACTAATATCTTCATTTTAAAATATGTTTCATTTTATATTTACATGAAATAAATAAATAAAATGTATTTAGTTTTTTTTAAAGAATATGGTAATATAAATATCTGGAATTTAAATAATTTTTAAAAGGTAGATAAGTATAAATTTATGTTATTCATTTATTTTAACGTGAAAGTTAATACCTTGAGTTTTAATAAAATATAGTGCATTAATAATTAAATAACCTATTATGTTTAATTTATACAAAATATTGTTTTAAAATTATATAATTAACTTACATAAACAAAAATTCAATGTTGGGGTCAAAATCGGTTATGACGGAATCAACACATAAAATTTCCCGGAAAATGTCCTCCTTAGAAAAGAGGAGTAATATTTATAAAAAAAAAGAATAGCGGGAAAAACAAAGTAAAGTTTTGTATGAATTTTGAAAAGGATTAATTCGGTAAGTCCTCAAGAAAGCTTGCTCTAGACCTCGAAAAAATGGATCTCAAGCATCGAAACAACGAAACGACAATAAGTCCTGACCGTCCACCTCGCCCGTTTGGCTAGTTAGACCAAGAAAGATGGTCAACTCGCCCGTTCGGCGACTTGGACCAAGCAAGATGGTCAACTCGCCCATTCAGCAACTTGGACCAAGCAAGATGTTCAATTCGCCCGTTCCGCGAGTTGGACCAAGAAGGTCGTCCAACTCGCCGAACCAAGCAAGATGGTCAACTCGCTCGTTTGGCGAGTTGGACCAACCAAACCGGCCAACTCGACAGTTCTGCGAGTTGGACCAAGCAAGAAATCCAACTCGCCCGTTCGGAGATTTGGATCAACCAATCCATTTTAATCTTATCCTCATAGCCTCCTCTTCGAGATCGGGTAGGGCTTGATCTGGTTTCATATCGATCAGAGTTACCATTTAAACTTTACGATTTAAAAATCATAAGAATTTGTTTTCTCGTATGAGGTTCGAATTAGTCGTGTAAAATGGTAACGTTTAAATAAACGCCTCAAACTTCCTCCATTATACGAGGAATTCGAACTTTCTTCGGGATCGACATCGTTTCGGAAGTTAATTATATAATTTTAAAACAATATTATATAATTCGAAAAATGGCCCGAGAAGGTCTAAAACACAGCTAAAGGCCCACTCACGAGTTTATACAAAATCAAGCCCTATCCCAGTGACGGTCTGTCTTTTATATCACAGGAAAAGATAAATATCAAGTTCAGAAGATAAATGTGAAGTTTCGAAGATAAATATGAAGATAGAAGGAAAATGAATATTCCCAAAAAGTGATAAAAATCGACCGAAAGAAGAAAGGGAAAGAGAAAATCGCCTCTAAGATGAGTATATAAGGACGTCAAGGTTGAAGATGCAGAGGGACATCAGTTCTTTACTCAGAGCAAACACAACACTTAGGGAAATTTAGGCATATTTCCATTTTCCTAATATCGGGCTGCGACTCAACTAGCTTAATCAGGTCTTACAAGGTTAGAACTAGGAACTCGCCGACGGCTCTTACCGGTTAGGCTTACCTGTTGTAACACTCAAATCACAGATTCAGAATAGGATCTTCTTTGCTCTCTTTTCGTTTTACTGATTCATAATAATTTCGTTTGTTCTCATTGTTTGATTTCTTGGCGTGTGGTTTAGATGATATCCAGGACCTTTCAGAAATGTAGGTTTACTTACCTTTCCTATTTTCTTAGACGAACAGGAAGAACTGGCCGAGAAGCAAACTCGCGGCAATCGCTGACAAGATCAGAAATCCTCCAGCAAAGATTTTGAGATCCGCGATCTCCGTGGTAGCAGAGGTTAGAGCTGTAAAATCTCAAATCCATCACTCTACTAGCACCGCACAAGAGGCTTGGAAAACGTCCTTTACAACTAGCATCACCGAAACTCGAGTTTTAGATCCCGGAAAGATCAAGGTGACGCCATCCGACGGTACAACCGACCCCAACGCACACTTGCAGGCTTTCCAGATCGCGATGGGAAGAGCCAAGTTCAGAGAAAGCGAACGAGACGCCGGCGAATGCCGCCTCTTCGTCAAAAATCTCTGAGGGGCAGAGCTTGAATGGTTCTCTCGCCTAAGGTGAAATTCAATCGGAAGCTTCTGCCAACTTGCTTCGGAGTTTCTCAAGCAGTACTCTATGTTCATATATCGAGAAACCTACGACGTTGACCTCTGGATACTATCCCAAGGAGAGGACGAATCTCTCCACGACTTCATAAAATTGTTTAGAAGCGTAATAGGAAAAGTCAGTGGAATTTAGCGAAAAAGTGGCCATAGACGCGCTCCGAAAGACGCTCTAGTACAAGTCAAAGTTTAGGAAGTGGATAACTCTGGAGAAATCGTGTAGGATCCAAGATGCGCTCCACAAGGCCACATACTACATAATCATCGAAGAGGAGACAAAGGTCTTATCTCGAAATCATAAAATGACCAAGACATCTTCAGAGGATCCAGGGTCAGATCATAAATCGAAAAAGAAAAACCCTCGAAACGACAAGATCGTCTATCGCTAGGAAGAAGAAACCCATGGAGCACATAGCTACGCCATCAACTCCGGATCGGAGCAAGGCCGGACAACGAGAAACACATGGACCCGAAATCCAAGCTACGACAAGAATGTCTTCTGCGACTTCCACCAAGCCCGCGGCCACTAAACTATCAACTGCAAAGTTTTTGGGGGCAGACTGGCCGCCAAACTGATCACAGGAGAACTTTCCAAACGGAGAATCCTTCCCGTAGAAACCAATCAGGAGAAAAGCTTGGAAGAAGGCAAGATCAGAAGGGTAACAAGATAACCGCCGCAGAGTTAACATGAACATCGGGGGATCGCAGTACTGCGGTGACACCGTCTTAGCCACAAAGGCTTATCAGCAAAACAAATTTAACATGTCAGCTCAAAAAACAGAAAAAATGATTTATACAAAAACTGATAAACGGCAGAGATTAGAAGCCAGACACGGCCAGTCCCATTACACACAACCACACAATAAAAAAAAAAATATTACAAGGGAACACCTTCCCAATAATTCAGACAACCCTAGGAATAATCACTAAGATTAAAGTACCCGGTCATCGATCTCCCAATCGAGTAGTCGTTCACATCCAGGGGGCTGTCGGCTGATTCACTTGACATTCTCATCACGGGCTCCCATCTCGGCTACCACCGTATCAGGAGAAACAGGAATCGGATCACATTTCTCCCAAATCCTCTTCTCGATTTGAGGAATCGCAAAGTCCATGTTGGCATCGTTCATATGCCAAGTTTGTCTTGCATACTCGACATCGAACGAATAGCCAGAAACTTGCGTTAGGTATTCCACGGTACTGCGACACTCGCGATAATCACCAAGAGCCTTATTACTCCCCTTGAGTTCCCCATACTCGCCCGAGAACATGTCACGATGGTTCCTCATCACTTCAGCCATCTGTCTCTTTCCTCGCCTATAGGCTCGACGAACCTCCATCGCAACCGAATCTCTTTCACGACGACGGGAACTCTCCAATTCGTCTTTCAGACGGGGAATCTCCTTATCATCCATCTCGGCCCTGAATTGAGCCATGTGATCCTCATGACTGCTCACATCAAGGGCTCAGTTCATCATGAGGAGGCCCTGCGAAAATTCTCGAAGTCAAGAAAGGTTCAGCCTTACAAAAAAAAACAATTTAAAGGACATAAAATTACTCCATTGACCATCCTCGGCGACTAGGTAAACTTCGGCACCTCTCTGGACCCTCCCTCAGTAGGAGGAAATTCAAATTCGACCAGCTCGTCAAAATCAATCCGGTCAACAGCGCGACGAACCCACTTTGGAGTGAACGTTGCCCAAAATAATGGGCCACCGTGAAGTAGGTCCCTGGTGGTGTGCAAGCCCTCTGAAGTCAGAGGGAAAGGGTTAGTCTCTGCAAAACGAAAAGTAAACACGTAAGATCGAACATCATCAAAACCAAGGCTTGCGGGTACCCGATCAAGAATACCTCTCTGGCCCCATATAGTCCTGAAAAGGGGAATGCAACTCTCCTCCATAGATGCGTTGTTGACACAGACGAAGAAGAAATCCTCTTTCTAGTCATGGTAGCTCGAAACAAACCTCTTATATATGATCGTCATACCTGGCCGAGGCCTCATCTGAAGTATGGTCGAGTTCCCCCGAGGCATCAACATGACTTCAAAGTGATCAACATCGAGTGTCATACCCCGCGCGTACCTCAGCACCAAAATCCAAACGACGTTCTACATATCGCACAAGGTTGACTTGACTGATCGACAACTTGAATCGGTTGAAAAGCCCCATGATAACTTCGGGGATGGGAAACCATAAGTAACATTGCGCATCATAGCACGTAACATAACCTTCGGGTGGAGACCCAGCGATTTCCCCAGCTCAATTGACTCCGAAACTATGCAGAAATTCTGAATGGAATCGAGCCCATTGGGACAGCTCTCGCTTGGACACCAGCAACATGGTTGGCATGAAACGGAGGAGGAGCCCATGTTCTGGGCCTAGGAGGCTTTACCTCGCCCCTAGAAGCCCAGTACACATCGGCCTCTTCGGGATCGACCGAGTGTGCCGCGAACTCCACCTTGGGCTCAACATCGCTATGTTGCGAGTTAGAGATACCGGGAACAGAACGATCAGGATGGGACTTAGAATTTTTTCCTCTTGAAGACATGATTATAAGAAAAAAAAAGAGAGAGAAAGTATACCAAGAGGCAAGAAGAGAGGAAAGGATCCTTTTACCTTAGAAAGATATTGTGGAAATAAGCAAGAAAAGATTTGAAACTTACTCCACATACTTACTTATAAGCAAGAAGATTCATTATTCACCTCTGGATTTTCAGACATTGAACTCCCCCTAACTTACCCGATACGACTAACCGCTGGCAAGAACGTCACGATTCTAACGACCTGCGGGGCTAACTGTTGGGGTCAAAATCGGTTACGACGGAATCAACGCCTAGAACTTCCTAGAAAATGAATTCCTTAGAAAGAGGAGATAATATTTTAAAGAAAAGAAAAGCGGGAAAAACACAGTCAAGTTTCGTATGAATTTCGAAAAGGATTCATATAGTAAGTCCTAGAGAAAGGTTGCTCTAGACCTCGGACAAACGGATCCCGAGCATAGAAACAACGTAAGGACTATAAGGCTTGACAATCAAACTCGCCGAACGGGATAGTTGGACCAAGCAAAATGGTCAACTTGCCTGTTTGGCGTGTTGGACTAGTCCTACTCGCTGAACGGGTGGGTTCGACCAAGAAGGCCGTCCAACTCACCCATTCGGCGAGTTAGACCAAGCAAGATGGTCAACTCGCACGTTTGGCAAGTTTGACCAAGCAAACCGGCCAACTCGCCCGTTCGGCGAGTTGGGCTAAATAAGCAATCCAACTCGCCCATTCAACGAGCTGGATCAACCAATCCATTTTCATCTTATCCTCGTAGCCTCCTCTTTGAGATAGGGTAGGGCTTGCTCTGGTTTTATCTTGTCCTCGTAGCCTCATCTTGTCCTCGTAGCCTCCTTGGAGTTACCATTTGAACTTTACGATTTAAAAACCATAAGAATTTTTTTTCTCGTATGACGTTCGAATTAGTTGTGTAAAACGGCAATGGTTAACTAAACAGCTAAAGCTGCTCCATTATACGGGGAATTTGAACTTTATTCGGGATCGACGTCGTTTCGGAAAGCGCACTTTCAATAAATCGTAAAAACGCTTAAGTCAAAAAACGGGCCGAGAAGGCCTAAAACGTAGCTAAAGGCCCACTCACGAGTTTATACGAAATTGAGCCCAATCCCTATGATGGTCTGTCTTATATATTACATGAAAAGATAAATGTTAAGTTCAGATAATAAATGTGAAATTTCCAAAGATAAACACGAAGATCGATGAAAAATGGAGTATTCCCGTAAAGCAATACACTCGACCGAGGGCAGAAAGGGAAAGAGAAAACCGCCTCTAAGAGGAGTATATAAGGACGCCAAGGTTGAAGATGCAGGGGACACGCAATTCTTTACTCAGAGCAAACACAACATTTAGGGAAATTAAGGCATATTTCCGTTTTTCTGCTATCGAGCTGCGGTTCAGCTAGGTTAATCAGGTCTTACAAGGTTAGACCTATGAACTCGCCGACGGATCTTACCACTTAGGCTTACCTGTTGTAACGTTCAAATCACAGATTCATAATAAGATCTTCTTTGCTCTCTTTTCGTTTTACTGATACATAATTATTTTGTTTGTTCTCATTGTTTGATTGCTTGGCGTGTGGTTTAGCAGATATCCAAGACCTCTCGGAAAGTTAGATTTAGTTAGCTTTCCTATTTTCATTGGAAAATCGACAGTGTCAATTTCGATTCTCAAATTCAATACATTATTTTCTAGAGAAGATTATTATCTGTAAGAATTTTATTCATGTATGTTGTTTATTAAATGTGACTCTTGTATTGTAGATGCCTTTTTATAAAATTAATAATCTTTTGCATAAAAAATGAAAAAAAAAAGCTTCATGTCGTTGGAGGAAACAAGTAGAACTTGGATTTTAAATTTTAGGTACAAAATACTAGAACTAAGAAAAAACTAGGGAATCTATTATAATGAAATCATAATTAGATAAAATATAGATTTCGGAAAGTCAAAAACTAGAAACCACTTTAAAAACAGGAGACAATCAACTTGTAAGAGAATGGAGTTGGGTGGCTAGAACTAGGGTTCGTAGACCAAATGTTGTAGTTCCTGGTCAAAGATCAATAAAAACTTCTTTTTCACTCTCGATTCTTGCTTTTCTATTGTTTACTTACTGTTCCATAGTACCTACAAAAGATCCCACCTAAAAGTACCCTAACATTAAGTTGGAGGGCCCTAATCTCTTTTCCATTGGCGAGGTCCTTGTCCTTCTCCTCCCGCGGATGAGAAGATAAATTCTCTATCTCGTCCTTGTTAGCTGCGTGACCAACCATTTTCTCCCCAATACAGTTGAGACATCACCTTCATAAAAAACAAACCTTGGAGTTAATAACGGACAAAAGAGTGTAAACATCAAGCAGAGAAGAATAGTACCCGGAGTAACTCGCCCTGAAGAGATTAGATGACATCAGAAGGATTGCCTTCGGGTAAAGTGACTGGAGGGGATGGAAGCACCTTGGTATTGATATTAGCGAGGACCTTAGCCTGAGAATCCGAAGATTGAGTAGAGATTTCGCATCCAAAGCTTTTGACTTCTTCTTAATCAAAATCAACTGCAGCCTTACGCTTGACACCAGCGCTGGTCCTAACAAACTGGACATAATCATCATCACAGTCAAAGGAAGCGCACTTCGAGGCTGCTTTTTTCACCGAAACTACCTCCATAGCTCTCTGATAAGCTGCCAACGCTTCTTCTTCCATGGACCCAGGCATATCACATGACGGCAACCTGTGTTAGTAAAAAACAATCACGATTCCCCCGATTCATAAGAAGTTGAATCAAGTTACCCAAATGCTGCAACAATCCATAACCTCCTTGCTCACTAGAAAGTTAATTCGGCAGCCGCTCGATAGGAAGCTTTAAAACCTTCTCACCGGTTTTCCTCCCTGCAAATGAAGATGGGCGAGACACCTCTGCAAAAGACGAAAAGATCAGTCATAAATCATATACAAAAGGGCACAGGAAAAGCACTATTGCAACTCCTATCCCTACCAGAAAAATTGCAAAACGTTGAAAAACCGGGAAAAGTCATGAAAGCAAAATTTTCAGTCCAGTGTTTATCATACACTGGGTGATGCTTCTCTCTTTCTTCGTATTTCTTGGACTAGAACATTGTTGTTCGAGAGTGAAGGTAAAATCTACCTTCTGCACCTTTAAAGGGGCCAAGAAGTTGGAGAATAGAACTTCATTGATCCCTAAGATAAAGATCCTTGAGATCGCCAAGGTTCGGAATCCCATCAGAGTTCTCCAAGTTGGTGGATTGAGCTGACCTGGCGATATATTAAACTTCTCTGATATCTTTGCTATCATGGAGGGAACTCGATCTCGGAAACCATATTTTAAAAAGGCTACGTAAACCGCAACCTCATCGGCTCCAAAATCAAAAACTCGATCTAAAGGGCCAGGAGCCGGGATAACGTCATCATCAAAGAGGGAATATCTTTTCCTCAACTCCTCAATCTCTTCCTCTCTGAACTTCGAGATGGTCCCTATCTTCTTACACTCCGCAAAAACATCGATCAACCTATGGATTTCAACATCCACCGTCAAATCAATGGAGATATCAAGGGAATCATCGAATCTTAGAGGCTTGATCTCGATCCTCTTATTTGATATGATCTTACTGCGTACAGGTGAGGAACCTAGAAAATGGCTAGATATATCTCCCATCCTAAAAGACGGTTATCGCAAATAATGAGACCCGAGGAATTCTAAGGAAAAAACTAAAGGAGAAAGGCGCGACTAAAATCCTAGAAAATCGAAAGGAAAGGATGTGTACGAAGAAAGTTGCGAAAATCTGGGGAGGATTTTATGAAACGGATGGCGCGGAAAGGAATCGCAAGAGGATCTTGATGAGAAAGATAAGGAAACTAGAGGATCCGAAAGACTGCAAGAGTTGATATTTAATGGCCTCAAGAAAGCCGTTGCGCTACTTGGGGAAGCCGTCTAGAAGATAAGGTAAATCTCGAAATAATAATTAAAGCTTCCACTTTCCCCAACGCTAACTGGAAATGAAAAGCTTCTGTCAATTGATAACATCAACACCGGCCCATAAAACTAAATAAAAAGAGCCCATTGCAGCTAGTTATTTCCTCCAAAATCTCACTCTAGGCCGGGAACGAGCAAACAATAAGAAAGTCAAGTACCCATTCAAGTACTATGATTCCTGATCAGGCCATGTGCCACTGAAATTCATTGCAATCAGGGCCACAAACAGATTTTATTAGTCTTATTATCCACTGAAATGCAAGATCATAATCCAGAATCCTACTAAGATCAATCAATCAATCTAAACAGGCTCCGAGCCTGGAAAAATCTACTAGACCCAGGTCTACCTCCAACAGAATAACTCTCATCCGGGTTCAAAACGGTCCAGGCCAAAGAAGAACTTGGAAAGCGGGAATTATAGAAGCGACGCCCTCCTCGAGACGAACCTGATAACAAGGAACGACTCCGGTCGACCAAAGTGCACATGTTATCTCTTGAATTCGATGACGAAATCAAAAGATAAGAGGCAAAGTGTTGGGGAAAAATAATACAGCAAGGAATTACTCCAGCTTCTGAGCAGGACACCGACCTTCAGATTCATGCTTGGAGAAATCCCGACTCAAATCCCTGCTCCATTCCTGCCTCTTGGTAAAAAATGGAAGATTTTAGTAAAGGCGAGTCTTCCATTTTCCGAATATGGAAGACTTTTCTTTAGTCTCGATTCTTACTCTTCTACTGTTTACGTATTGTTCCCTAGTACCTACACAAATCTCATTTAAATATACACTAATACTCGAGACAATATGTCCTCCTTGGTTATGCACTGGTATTTTTGTCAGCTCCTTGTACAGGTCCCCATCGGGCAGCATGACAATCTTGAAGGCAGAGATGGCTATCAAAGAGTTAAAACCAGGGATGGTTGGCCGTCTTATCCAGGTTATTGCTTCTCGCAAATTGTTCTACAAACTGGGTTAGGGCTGCGAAAGAGTGTTTCAATCCATTAGGCAAGTTGATGTACCATTGCAGGATGGGTCCGGTCAAAGTTGAGCCGAAACCTTGCACATGGTGTCTTTCTGTAGTTCTTTCTGGACAGCTATTGTAGACATCCGTAGCTTGTACTGAGCCATGTGATTATCTGGTTCACTGGTTTCGTTATAAATTTTCATATTTTGGTAGGAGACTTTTTTTTGGTCTCTCGATCATGGCGGTCTTGTCTGCAAAATGAGTATCCATAAAGGAGCCAGGAGTACTTTTAGTGATAGGAGGCGTGACGCCAGTAATCACTTATGCATGAGAAGAAGGTCGGTGTCCTGTTATAAACAGGAGGAATGAATTCGTAGAATAATTAATCCAACAATAATTATAAAATTAATATTTAATTTAATCATAAAGATTAACTGATAGGATATGCCGTTTAAGTTGTAATTTTCAGAAATTAAACGAAAGTGTATATTTGTACTAAGCTAATGTTTTACTCCGTGAGAATATAAGTTCTCACAAATAGAGTTTTGATGACTTATGAGAAATATATAACATATTTATTTAAATGCATTTACCATATTGGTTTTAAGCACGAAATTCGTAATAAGCTCGAATTTAATATGATATTAGAAAGTAAGTTCTCACATTAAAATTTCAATAGGATATGAGAAATATATTAAAATAGGATCGTTTCACCCACCGCTAATTGATTTTTCCTTGGAAGCTGGTAATGAGTTCAAATTTAACTCTCTCAACAGCTTCGATAATCATGTTGTTAGTTTGTTGCTTTCTTTAAATAAAAACTTCGGTGTAATATTTCACAACAATATAAATCTCATATTGTCTGATCACGAAACCTTTCAAAAATATATTTATTACGAACATAATTCAGAGTAAAAATTACTAGACACCAGAAATACCAATGAATATATAAATAATTATTTGAGAAGTATGAATATTCATTTTCTCATTTCTTCTCGTTCATGCCAAGGCTATTTTTAACACCGTCTAAAGCACCCTGAGCCATGTTCTTCACAGATTCACCGGTCTTCTCTCCAATTAAATTGAAATATCAGTTTTGTTATCAAGTTATATTTATTCATCAATAATTATATAAATATATATAGTAATGTAACTATGCAACATACCTGACCGAGAAAACCAGCGGTTTGCTCCTGTCCATGTTGAGCAGATTCTCGGGTGGAATGAGATTTACCTGCAGACTTCTTTTGTGTTGATTGTGTCAAATTGGCAGTCTTGTCACGTGCTGATAGCGCCGCATCTGCAGTCTTTTCACATGCTGATTGTGCGGTCTGCTTGGCAGACTCAGTCCACTGCTCTGCCTTCTCCTGCATTATCCATCAAATGTTATATATATCAAGTATATTTAGAATTTGCCAAAATATTTATTCGATATGGTCTGAAATTATTAAAAATAATTGAAATCACAAAACGTACTTGAGCTTGGCCTCTGGTTTGCCCAGCATTGAATGATTGTTGCGACATGATTGGTGATTCAAAGAAGAAGAAAAATATTAAAAGGATATAAAGTCTATAGAGAGTGATAAAATTGAGTTGATACGAACTATATTTATAGTATTTGAAAGGAATTCCTATTTGAAAAATGTATAATTTTTTTTTAAAAAAATAGAGCTTTATGGTCGATAAACATGTTTTTGTGGATTGATAGATGTCAGTTTAGAGAAATTTGTGGGTAGCCACGTGTTTTGTAACATCTTTTTGACTCTTTCTTTTGTTTTTCATACATGAAAACAAAATAAGAGTTCCCCTTCTCCCTAAAAATAGAAAATAAACGTGCAAAAGTAAAAAGAAATTTGATGGTAAACACTATAATAAGAGGAGATGGTCTTCTTTTCTCGGTTAACTAGAAAGAGTTTGAATTTTAGGCTATAATCTCTTCTCTAACCCTGAACCAGCCTTTGTAGATTTTAATGATAGGGCGTGAATCTGAAAGAAAATAGACGCATTCTAATATTTGTGATCATCTTACAGATAAATGAAAACATTTTATTATTGATGGCTATAACGAATATTTCCAAATTTTGAGAAAGAGGCACGATTTTCTCCTACAAATAGGAGGTTCCTAACCCAAAGAAAAGGAGGTCAACTTGTAAAACTCAAGAGTTTACCAAATTCACAACTTCCAGAGCCGAATTAACCTAGAAATGAATCTTTATCGACGTGTCTATGACATGATGATCTTCGTGATTGCTCTCAACCAAAACTAAGATATAGGTTCACTCTAGCACGTCTACAACTCCATCTATTGTCTCAAGCCAAGATATCCTCCCTATCAGTCGGAACGCTCTATGCTCACTGAAGCATGTCGATAGTACATGGTCACTGAATCATATCGACACACCATCCTCATTGAAGCATAGCGACTATTCTACCATCTGGTCCGGCCATGCGCCCTCTAGAACATATGACTCCTATCAACTATAGAACCACATGCTCACAAGGCCTTGTGCCAACAAGGCTAAGCGTCCACTAAAGCTACGTGCCTCCAAATATATGAACTACGAATGGCTTGATCCCTGATTAAAAGGTACGTAGGTAATCCTCACTGAAGGATGCTGTTATATATTTCCAACACCTTCTATTGTGACACGGCTTAGAGCCCAGAAGACACCTTTGGAAGCTGGAATCATCAACTGAAGCAGGAAGACCATGAAATCTTCACTATAGACATGCAGCTCCTGTGTTACGACCCATCCCTCCTACTTATATCAAGACACCAAATGAAGTATACTACCCCATACCCATATAGAAGTAGACTAAAGATGAGATGCTCTATTTTACCAACAACTAGAGCAGGAAATAACACAACATGCTGTTTCCTTCTTCATATCATTCTACAGAGCTGAGCACAAATTGCTTATACACAAAAATATCCTAACAGCTTGCTGCTAGAAGGTGGGGCAGATTCAAGGTACGTGACGATGTGATAGACGGAAGAGACATTACATGTCTTCCTTAAAAATCTCTTCACTTCGGGAAAGAAACGAGTTATTCTCACAAGATACAAAGCTAACGCATGTGGAATCTTTAAACACTTCTTTAAGGGAAAATAACACTGTACTAACAGCTGTAAGAGAATTCAACGCAGGAACTACCAATGAGTTACTGCTTTTTCCATATCTCAGCCAGGAATCACACCTCTACAATCTTTGGTTCCTGCTGGTTCCGGGTCTCAACTACAAATCATGCCTTTGGATTCAATGTTCCAACCCAGGAGCAGTCATTACAAGGATCAATATTAGCGGATAATCAACAAGGAAAAATCAAGCATGCCCAAGACACCATCAATGCGTCGAGGTACCCAACTTTGCCCCATAAGAGAAAGATGCAAGGTCCTCAACCAGGTCATAACACCTTTCTTCTTGATTTACCACTTCGATGAATTCCAAAAGCAAGAGGAGTCGGAAGAAAATTCCTGGGAATACTGTGTGCATACCAGACCACCACTAAGACATAAAATTCTTTAACGGAGCTCTCGGGAAACGCCAAGAACCGACCAAAAGCAGGAGGAACCCTGCCCTAACGCCAGGCCAGTCGCAACTACTACTTCGCTTCCTGCCATAATCATGTTTTCCCACGAAAGGATCCGAAGAATATCTTAACACTACATCAAGACATGATAGCCATCAACTCCTTCACTCAATTGAATGCAAAATAAGCCAGGAGAATACTCGTTCCTACTATGAATTTCCGTGAAAAATAAAATTTGACCTTACAGCTGGAAACCAGGGCCAGCTCCAGCTATCCCTGCAGAAGATAAACGAATACATCCAGTCCAATACAGAAAGAAAGCCAAGAAAGAGCAAAAATAAATGCGAGTTTATGGCATCTTACTTTTTGGGAAATCAAACTCCAGCAACTCTGCTATTTCTAACCTTGCTAAGTAGAAAGCTCCGGCCTCCTTACGATTGCTTTTCCTGGCAATGTAATCAGTTCATAATTCTAAGGGAAGAAAAGATGCGTACCTCTAGAAGTTCTCGAGGAATCTAAGGTCACGTGCCCCTACAAGTTTCCAAGGCTATAGGCTTCTACAAGGTTCTTCTACAAATTTCTAGTGAGTGAACCAAGGATAGGGGACACTTCAAGCTTCCAATGAAGTAGATCCAAAACCAAGTACCGTCATGAACTTCTAAGGAAGACACAACCAACATAAAAGCAGGGGCAAAAAGTTAAGCGTTAACCAAAGGGGCAATACACATAAACAAATGCCATCAACTTACACACAAAAGGGAGATGGAAGGCGAAGCAACAAGTCATTAATTGACATCCATAAGGAGATGAGATTGGCTCACACAGGCAGGAGCAAAGAACAGCCATAATGGGTCATGAAATGACATCACGAAACGCTGAGAGTGGATCACCTAAGCATGAGCAGAGAGCATCCAAAATAAGTCATTAAACGACAACTGGAAATGGAGAAAATCCAAGGAAAATAAGCAAAAAAATATTTTTGGATGATCAACATCAGAGTATGCATAAGAAAATGCCAATCCCTGCGAAGAATCATCTTAGCCATGTCAACTCCTACTATCCAAAAACGTGTCAAGTTATGTCTCCTGGTCAATTTTTTTTTGGTTCAGGGCCATATGAGAGTCAAACTCTGCTACCCAAGCCCAAGGACGGAGAAGTACTGGTTCTCTACCTGATAGAACCCTAGCACGCAGAGAGTGCCTTCCTAGTGCGAGAAGAAAGAAGCAAGCAGTACCATGTGTACTACATCAACACAGAGACTCGATACAGTCATCCAGAAATGCTAGCCCTCCTTTAGTCATAGCAGCCAGGAAGTTATGGCTTAACTTCCAGGCTCATCCGCTCGTGGTGGTAGTATCACTATTCTGAAAAATAATGCTCCATAAGCCAAAGGTACAATGAAAAATAGCTAAGTGGGCAGAAAATCCCTCAACATCCCACAACCTTTAGGTTTTCAATAGGATAAACCCCTGAACCTCCGGGTTTCCAAGAGGATAAATGAAAGGAGCTGACCCATTTTTTTTGTACCATCAGTACGAGTCTGAAACGACTTCTTCGATAAGACTTAGGACAGTTTTCAAGTATTATTTACTTAGAATTATTTCAAGATTTTTAGTTCGTTTTCAAACAAGTCGAAAAGCATAATAAGATTTAGATAGATAAATTGAGGTTCGAGTTAGCAATTGAGTATGCTATAAGCTATTACAAGTTAATCTCGTCCTACATCTACCCAAATTCACCATCCTTCCTTCCTGCATTAGTCCCACGGACAAGCTATGTCTTTACCCTTACGGGGCTGATCCTGATCTTCATCCAAAATAAAGGAGGCATAAGAAACATAATCCTTCGTGAGAGCGGTCATCCCGTCACATTTAGCAAAAGTAAAGCAATCGAGTCTAAACACTCAGTCAGATAATCGTACATGCTCATCATCCAGTCGGTTACTTAATCGACATAACCGATTCAAGCAAAAGTGCCAGTAGATTTAGTCAAGCCCTAGCAGGTCATTCGGATCTAGGTACATGATCTGATCCAGATACATCGTTGGAAAGATTAGATCACTCGATCAAGCCAGATCAGTTCAGATAATTCAAATTAGACAAGCAATCAGTACACGGAACAACTCCTAACATTCACACTACGATTCAGTACGGTAGGATACGGTCGCACGCTCACCTATGTCATTAAAGTAATTATGATAACGGTTTGATTCGGTCTTCCTGACACCGCTTGCGCAGTTCTCCTCGGACTTACAAACACTCGACAGTCGGAATCACCAAACAGACGATCGTACTGGCACAAACTTGATTGATCCAGCTAAATCTCGAACTTTCTCTCTTCATCGCACTTTTATCTCTATGAGTTTTTTCTCTGGTTGCCTTAGAATTTTCGTAAAAAAGGGAGAAAATGGCATAAGGAGACGATTAAATGAGCAGTTGGGCAGTTTACACCTGCGAAGCCACCAAAGTAACTATTTTCGTGCTTTTTCCTTCGGCCAGAAAGCAATAACCGTCACCCCACATTCTTTTCCCTTCCCAGCGTGAGTTTTACCCTTTTTGCTCCATAACTAATCCCGCCCAAAAGACTGAGGCACGGAATTGAGCTCAAGTTGACTATCCCAGCCGACAAGTCTAACCGCTTTGTTCTGAATCGGACCAACCTTGTCTGAATCCGACCGTTACTACAAGAATCAGATCATTCAGCTCAGTTTGGCATTCTTAACCATTTTGTCTGATTTTCGACCATTGTTTTCCAGCGAACCACTTCAATCGTCCTGTCCGAATCCGACAACACTTGTCCGAATCCGACAACACTTGTCTGAATCCGACAACACTTGTCCGAATCCGACCATCGCTGTCCGAAAAATTTGCTTGTTTCCTTAAGCTGTTCGAACACTCCCAAAGTTGACAAACATAATTACTTAGCCATAATCCTAGTGTAAGAACGAATGGCCGAGGTTTGTTGGCTCCAAACAGATCCGATCCTAGCTTTATCCAGACTATCGGTTCACTCTATCCGCAACTACCGGACATCAACATAGTTCATATCCACCCCTGGAAAACCCATTCAACTTTGTCCAGAACTTTATAGCATCATCCAACCCATTCAGTCCGTCTCACAGTCCAGCCAGTCAATCCTTTGATCATCCTTACTTCGATCCTCGGAACACGGGCTTTACAGTAAACCCCTGACCTCTTGGTTTCAACAAGGTAAAGCCTAGAACTTTCGACTTTCAAGAAGGTATATCCAATACTTTTGAATGCTGGAACGGAAAGCCTTGAAACCAGGTAAGAATATCTGAGACTGCAGGATCAAGCATCCCACAAAGTTCCAGCGACCAGGAATCTACCTCATAGAGCTTGAAGACATTCTGAACGGCCAACATCCAATCAACATCGAGAGTGGTCCACCTCGGGGGGACAGAGTACGATGCCACATTGAGTCAAAACAGCGTCCGGGTTTGGGAAAGACAAAAAGAATTACCTCCAGGCCATGAAAAGGAAATTGTTTGAACTTTCGGGTTCTCAAGGCAATACCTACATATCCTCCTGGATCAAAGTTGCAATTTCTTAGAACTTCTGGGTTCTCAAGGATAACATATACTAGTCCTTTTGGATAAGAGCACATATTGATTCGAACCTTCGGGTTCCCAAGGATAAATCTACAGGTATTCCATGATCAGAACATGATGCCCTTCAAAACTGCAGATTCCAAAGAAGAGTCAACAAAAACTCCAGATTCCTATGTGACATGCTTTGATACTTCAGGATAATAAAGCGAAAACTCAGCCTCCACGCTTCAACAAACGGTCTCATTCTCTTGAAAAAGGAAGGAGAAGATGCATAGTCTTCACTTGACTGCTACCTAGTACATATCCTCTCCTGGCTAGAGTTAGGGTACGTCCCCAAAAGATAATGCAGAAGGATAAAAAAACAGAAAGCAATCAGCAGAATACTGCTTCACCATGGAGAAGGGGTTCCGAAGATCATTCTCGAGCCCATATCTAATCTTGGGGCACATAAGCTAGAAATGACGTACTCAATGAAGGAAATAAAAAGGTCACTTTCTTGATCCGGCCATATTCCATTTGGATCCGGAAAACATGTAGCTACATGCAACCAAGGCCATGCGCTAAAAAGATGGATTTCGATAATCACTGTAATGTAAATATGAAATCCCAGGGATAGTATCTAAACAGATACAAGATCCCAAAACTTGTCTCATCGCTTAAATTTGTATTTTCATGAAAATCCAATAAAAAACTAAGTTTTTCGAATAATCACGACCAAAACGAACAACGAATTTAAAGATTCTCCAAAGAGTTAGATATGAAATGAGGAGTCATATTCTTTCCTCCATATCCACAATACTACTAATACACCAATAAAAACGAGAAACATACTTCATTAGATAAAAGCCGCAGAGCGGGAGGGATTCAAAGCCACACGCAGTCAGTCCCGATAATCTAAACACGGTGATACATTGACAAAACGAAAACATTACATAACACAGGGAACATACTCCCTTAAAACACGAACATCCTTCACGGATCCTACTCATAGTTCCCAGACATCAACCTCCTAATCGAGTAGTTGCTAACTCCCAGCGGGTCCACATGCTGCTCAACCTCGATGTCCTTTCCCAAAGCTACAATTCCAGTCTGCTACGAGTCATAAGAAACAGGAATCAGGGCCAAGTGCTCCTAAATTTTCCTCTCTATATCATTGATTCTGTGTTGGAAAGGCCGGCCAGGTGCCTCGACATCGTCGCCTCCTCAATCTTGAAGTTGTATTTGCTATGCTGCGTATGCCACACGGCGCCAACGGAACCTCGACATTTGCGATAGTCCTCAAATTACCTATACACTTGCTGGGACTATCCAAAATCAACCACAAACGAGTCGAATGATCATTCATGATCGAGGCCATCTCTCTACGACCAGCTCTGCGCTCACGACATAGAAGCCGCACTCGCTCCAGCTCGAGATTTTTCTCGCGAAGAAGACGCACGTCGGCCTCACTCTTCAAGCGAACAATTTCTTTCTGGGCCATCGACCTTATGCTGAGCTGTCTGAGCTTCTAAATAGCTCACCCTAAAGTGCCTTGTCCATCACATGAAGGCCCTGCAAAAAACGTTTTTTATTTAAAAACATTATGGCTAACTCGATAAAACAAAACCGGAGCAAATACAAAAACTAACCCCCATGCAGTATCACGATGCTTCAATGTAATTTCCTATCTATCAGGGTTTTTTGCTACAGTCTGATTCAATGGCACGTAGAATTAGTCAAGGTAGGCGCGAAGGTCGGATCCATTGCCAAACAACGGCAGCGTAGTGTGGCTGGTACCAATCCCATCTCCAGACTGGAGGTCTCGTTACCACTTCTCCGTGGTCAGCTCCACTCTCTCATAAGTAACGCTCTCCTCAACAACGATAACCTGCTTATTCTTGGGAGACCTCTCTCTCTCTCTCTCTCTCTCTCTCTCTCTCTCTCTCTCTCCCCCCTCAAAGTTAGAATCTCGTATTGGACGTACTTCTCAATAGTTGGATACGAATCTTCGTCCACGACCGTATGAGGTTGAGCTCAAGCGTGATGATACTCAACCGCTGCGAGAACATGCTGCATGGAAAAGTAACCCCAATAGAACGGGCCGCCTCGAATAAGGTCCCTAACAATGGGCGTTTCCACAGGAAACATGGGAGAAAATCGACAACTGCAAAACAAAGAAATGGTCAGACATCGGTAAACAAAAAACGATCAAATGATCCAACCATGATAACCTTGCGACCCTCTTCGTCTAAGGATAGGATGAATTCTTTTGCAATAGAAGCCTTATCTACGCTGACAAAGAAGTAACGCTTGTCCCAACTATGAAAGTTGGACGTAAACGACTTGACCATCAACATGTAGTTCCTCTGCTTGAGACAGTTATGTAGCGGCAAACTCGTACCCTCAGATATAGAAAATCTAGAAGATAGTCAACGCTCATGTCCATCCCTCGCTTGTAACAAAAAACCAAGATTTTGACGAGGTGTTGCAGACCGGCAGGCGAAAGTTAACTTATTGACAAGCCATAGTGATCCGAGAACCGAACTATGACCTCATGGATGGGAAACCACAAGCAAAAATATGGAAGATGCACCTTGTAACATGTAAAATAACCACGAGGCGGAGAGTTGAAACTCTCCCATGTTTCGGCATTCGAAACGTCACCTCCTCAGGAACTCGGCATAAATCTCAGATGGTGGCAATGAAAAATGCCTACACTCACTCGGCCCCTCGGCAGCCCCTCGAAAAGTAGGTCTCACATGTCACCACGAGTCAGGTGGTGGGGGTGCAAAGTTTCTATTCTAATTCAAATAGACTATATTGAGTTTGCACTCCAATACGCCTCCATCTCTTGATGGTAAATGAAGTATTGCAAAAAATCAACCTTCGGAACAACCCCATTTCCCCGCACTCGCAAAGCACGGGTCGCCATATGTCGACCAGCACACGCAAGGTACAGGTCGCCATATGGCGACCTGTGCACCAAGGTTACGGGTCGCCAGCTGACAACTTGAACCGTACAATCCGGGTCGCCATATGGCGACCTAGACCCACACAATCTTGGTCGCCATATGGCGACATAGGCTCTCCGAGTCATGGTCGCCATATGGCGACCTAGGCTCTCAGAGTCCAGGTCGCCATATGGTAAACTCAGCTCTCCAATTCTGGATCGCCATATGGCGAGATGTGTCTCTCCTTTTGTTTCTTCTTTGAGTCGCGATCGAAATGCTTTTTCTTTCATCCCAATCGGAGTTTCCGTTGATATTTTATGATTAAAACAAGTAAGAGTCGCCAAACAAATCCAGAGTCGCCAAATACATCTCCCAAGTCTCCATATGGCGAGTGAGACCACACGCCTTGGTTTCTCTCTCAAATCAAGATCAAAGTGATCTTTGTTTCGTCTCAATCGGAGTTACCATTGGAACTTTACAATAAAAACCGCGAAGACTCATTTTCTCGAATGAAGTTTATGGTTATCGTATAAACGGCAACGATTAACTCAACACTGCAGTTGTCTAAACTATACGAGAAGTGTGAACTTCCTATTTAAAGCGACGTCGTATAATTAAACGTTCTTTTGAAGAAATCGTAAAAACGTTTTAAGTTGAAATACAGCCCAAGGAGGCCGAGAACGCGGTTAAAGACTGTGATTTCATACGAAATTGGGCATATCAATGTTATGAAGGCATATCTTTACTCGCAGAAGAAGATAAATCTTGCGAAATCGGAAGATAAATATCAAGTTTCCAAGATAATGATGAAGATCGAGATAAAAAGGAATGTTTCCGCGAATATAAATTCGACCGAGGGGAAAAAGGAAAGAGGAACCGACCCAAAATGCATATATAAGGGGAGCTAAAGCTAAAGGTGCAGGGAATCACAAGATTTAGACCTAAAACAACTCTGCTAGCTTAGAAGAACTGAGGATATAGGCGGCTGCATACTCAAAACTTTTTCTGAGATTCTTCTCCATCTCGATTCTGATATTCTCTTTGTTAGCTAGGTTCTAATCATTTTGTTCTTCGAAAACTCATGTAGCTTTGTTCTTATCAATCAATAAAACGCCTTCGTGCAACTTACTATTGATCTTCTGTTATCTCTTTCTTCTTCATTTTCGTGTGTTTACGCAGGTAATCTGGGACCTCTAGGAAAGTCGGTTCTCTTCGCTTTCCTTAATTAATGGAAATCGGCAGTGTGGATTTCAGCTCCCACAGTTTGGCGCTAGAAGGAGGAGGAGTCGGATTCTCGAACTCAAAAATCACCAAACAACTTAGAAACGATATGCCTAACCAAACAGGCGTCGACGTCATCTTCTTCAAGGAGAAAGCAATGACCAACTCGGTCAAACCTCTCAACAATCTCTTTGTTATCGAGTTGAGAGTCCAGAATATCGATCTTGCAAGGATATTGGTCGACATCGGAAGCTCAGCCAATATCATCTTCAAAAACACCCTCGAGAGAATGGAAATCGATCCATCCAAAATCACGGAAGACCCAAACCAGGTAGTAGGACTCTCGGGGGAGGATACCATGACTCTCGGCACAATCAACCTCTCGGTTAGTCTCAGTAGCATAAAAAACCGTGGAATTCCTGGTCATCGATCAACCCACATCATATAATACGATCGTAGGAACTCCGTAGCTGAATTCAATGCAGGCTGTCCCGTCAACATACCACATGTGTCTCAAATTCCCAACTCTTCGCTGAATCGAGACAATGTGGGGGAATAGAAAAATATTGGAAGTCTGTTTTGCCGCAAAACTCAAACGAAAGGGGTTTGTCAGTAGAGACTCCTTCCAACAAGAAAAATTAGTCGTCTGTTGATGACAATACCCCAGGACCAAACGAAACAGAAATCTTTTGGAAGTCGCGAGTAGCCGAAGCACTCGAGAGAAAAAGCAAACCAAACTGCGAAACCGTGGTCTCAGTGTGCCTCGACGAAGCTTTCCCAAACAGCTGCATTGAAATCGGTGCTAATCTTTGCGAGTCCGTAAAAACGGAGCTTATCGCATTTGTAAAAAGGAACTTACACACGTTCGTGTCGGATGCGGAAGACATGCCAGGGATTGACATCAACATCATGCCACGATCTTAACGTAGATCCAACTCTCAAACCAGTCAAACAAAAAAGACAAAAGTTGGGTCCTGAACGGGCCTCCGCAGTTAACGAAAAGGTCGAAAAAATCCTCAAATTCGGATCCATAATAGAGGTAAGGTATCCTGACTGGCTCGCTAACCCAGTCGTCGTCAAAAGGAAAAACAGAAAATGGTGAGTCTGCGTCGATTTTACTGATCTCAACAAAGCGTGTCCAAAGGATAATTTCCCACTGCCTCACATCGATCAACTGGTCGAAGCAATGGCAGGAACCCGATGATCACGATAAAACTGTGTTCATAACGGACCACTGTAATTACTGTTACAGAGTAAAGCCATTCGCCCTTCAGAACGCTGGTGCAACTTATCAGCGATTGGTTAAAATAATGTTCTCCGAACAGCTCAGAAAAACTATGGAAGTATACATCGAAGACATGCTCGAAAAATCTCTTGAGGAGCAAGACCATGTCAACCATCTCCAAGAATGCTTTGAGAGGTTAAACCTACATAACATGAAACAGAACCCCGCAAAGTACAGGTTCACGGTAGCATCGGGAGAATTTCTGGGATATCTCGTGACCTTTCGGAGAATCGATGCTAATCCAAAACAGATAACCGTGCTGATTGAGATTGCATCTCCAAGAACAAAGCGAGAGGTGCAGAGGTTAACGGGTAGAGTCGCAGCACTCAATCGTTTTATCTCGCGATCAACGGATAAACGCTTACCTTTCTATGACACCTTGAAAGGGAATAAAAAGTTCGAATGGACCAAGGAGTGTGAGAAAGCTTTCCAACGGTTGATGCACTACCCGGCCACTCCCCCGATGCTCACAAAACTCGTAGAAGGGAGCCTTTTTTCTGTATCTTGCAGTATCCATAACATCCTTAAGCAGAGTACTCATCCGAGAAGAGCGAGGCGAACAAAAGCCCATCTTCTACGTAAGTAAAAAACTCTTGGATGCAGAGACTTGTTATCCGCTAGTGGAAAACCTAGCTCTCGCGGTTGTAATGTCAGCCCGAAAACTGAGGCATTATTTCCAATATCTTATGATCGTGATACTCACATCATTTCCGCTGCGGATGATCTTGCATAGCCCCAGTCAATCTGGAAGGTTAGCAAAGTGGGTAGTCGACCTAAGAGAATACTATATCGAGTATCGAGCGAAATCTTGCGCAAAATTGCAAGTGCTCGCTGACTTCTTGGTATAGCTTCCCACAGGGTGCACAACGGACCATGAGCCGGACTCGTCCTTGACACTCCATGTCGGTGGATCTTCATCCAAACATGGCTCCGGGGTCTTAATCCGACTAACTTTACCAACATGGGAAGTACTGGAACAATAATTTCAATTGAATTTCCAGGCTTCCAACAACGAATCTGAGTACAAAGCCCTCATCGCTGGCTTACGACTGGATCGTGGCCTGAAATTATGCAACATCCACACGTACTGCGACTTGCAGCTGGTAGCGAATCAGTACAGCGGAGAATACAAGGCAAGAGATGAAAGAACGGACGCCTACTTGAAGGTTGTCCAGGACTTAACCCAAAGCTCTGATCAATTCGCACTGATAGGAATCACTCGCGCGGAAAAAGGCCAGGCAGATGCCATGGCCGCACTAACGTCCAACTCTGATCCATGCCTAAGCAGGGTAATCCCCGTGGAGTTCAAAGAGAAACCTAGAATCGGACCACCTATTATCGTGAACTTAATCGACCCACAGGTCGATGACGCTGACGAAGTTGATGCCGAACCGGAAAACGAACACGAACAAATCGAATACGGGTTCAACAAACCATGAATGCAAACCATCCTTGCATACATCACTGATGGAACACTCCCAGCAGAGAAATGGGCGGCCCGAAAATTTATGGCCCAGTCCGCGCGATACATATTGGTAGAAGGAGAACTCCACAAATGGAGATTCTCCGGACCCCTTATGACCTGCGTGGAAGGAAAGAATGCGCGAGGGATAATGGGAGGAATTCACTCTGGCTCCTATGGAACCCACTTCGGCGGAAGATCCCTCGTGGTCAAAATTAAACGTTATGGTTACTACTGGCCAACAATGATCAAGGGCTGCGAGTATTTTGCACGAAATGCAAAAAAATGCCAGAGACACACTCCCACATAAAACAACCAGCGGAGGTCCTCTCGTGAATTTCGGCACCGTGCCCGTTTATGCAATGGTCCATGGATATCATTGGTCCCATGCATAAATCTAAACAGAAGCGCTTCTTGCTCGCCTTAACCGATTTTTTCTTAAAGTGGGTGGAACCAGACTCCTACGCGAGCATCAAAGTCTCTCAGGTCGAAGGCTTCGTGTGGAGAAACATTATCTGCAGGCCTGGCAACCATACGAAATCGTAACAGACAACAAATCTCAGTTCATCTCACCTAGATTTGAAGCCTTCTGCGAGAAGTGGAAAATACGATTGTCTTAATCAACTGCCAGATATCTACAATGAAACGGACAGGTTGAAACTACTAACAAGACCATCCTTGATGGACTCAAAAAAATGCCTAGACACCAAGAAGGGTAAATGGGCCATGGAACTATAAGGAGTCTTATGGTCACATCAACAACTCCTAGACGAGAAACATGGGAAACCCCGTTTGCCCTCGTTTTGGAGCAGAATGCGTTATCCCGGCGGAAGTCGAATTTCCCGGAATATGCATGAGAATATTCTCAGAGCATTAAGATTTGAACAACCTAATGTTGATTGATGACCTCGACCTAATCAACGAACGTCGGGATCAGACACTCATACGAATTCAAAACTGTCAACAAGTAGCCGCAAGGTACTACAATTCAAACCTGTGCAGCCGCAGGTTCAAAGAAGAAGACTTAGTCCTACGAAAGGTCTTCTAGAAAACTGCCGAGCGAAACGCAGGGAAACTCTGAGCAAACTGGAAGGACCGTACAAATTCATAAAAGTAGTGCGACCAGGCGCTTACGAAATCGCAAACATTCAGGACATCAAGGTTCCTAGAACCTGGATAGTGATGTAGCTAAAAAAAATACTATCACTAAGCTTTCGCTTAAAGCTGAACTATGAGTCGGTTGTGATCCCCAGCAAGGGGTATGATATAACCTATTTATTTACAGTTTTATGCCATGTTATGGACTCTATTTAGGGTCTATTATGTGTGTCTAGGCTATGTTTTAATGTCTTTACATGTCCAGGTACGTTTTGGAGATATATGGAGATACTTGGAGCTTTTGGAGCATTAAGAGGAGATTAATCCGTAGCTGAGCATTGAGAGAGTCGCAGTACAAGACTGTCGTCGATTGATGGCACTATCTTGACATTGACGATGTTACTTGACCGAGATCGATCGATGCTGACTACGCCATCGATCGATAACCAATTCATAGACAGCCGATTTCAACCCCAAGTTAGAGACAAGACACAAGATTACAAGTTTACCTCCGGACGAGTTTTGACCTAGTTTTTAGGGTTTTATATTTATACTTTATGTATGAGAAGAGAGACAGAAAAGAGCCATACGTATACTGAGACGTACGGTGCTAGGTTCTTTACTATTCTATTTAGGGAGATGATTCATAACTCCTTAGGGAGATTTGTATTGGAACCCTAGTGTTTTATCTATGAGTTATATTCAGATTATATTTCTTACTTTGATTATGTCTGAGTAGTTATCAACTAGATTTAGGGTTTATTAATGGTATTGGTGGATTAGCCAAACAATAGAATTGTTAGAGTTATTATTAGTTCTATGAATAGAATTGTGTTTATTGTTTGTGTTTTAGAGTAGCTAATTAGAACCCTGATAATAGGATAGTTAGGCACTAGCGAGAGCATGGTCTACTTCTGGGATTAATCATGTTGAGATAGGTTGCTAGAAACAAATGAGAGTTGATTTAGTTAATCTAGTGAATTTATCGAATAAGGTCATAAAGCATGACTCAAGAAACCATCGACCGACGCAGGATCATTACCATCAATTGACGGTCATTTTGTGTCAACAAGCGAGAGGTAAGCCATTGGACTTAGTCAATAGATTAGACTCGCAGCGAGAGCTGATCTTCTTTTACATTAGATATTGAGTTCTATGATTAATACCCTTAGCTTGTATCCTCTATAATCCACTTGCCTGAAACTCTAGATCTAGCATATTTACATTTACATCTAGTTAGTTTAGTAGCATATTTTCATATTTACATTATTAGCATATTTCCATATTGCATCTACACTCTCTAATAAGGGACATTTCCTTAGACTGATTACTTGTTACTAATATATATATATAATCACCTAGCTTAACCTTAAGAATAAGAAATCTATTATGTGCTATTGTTCTCTGTGGATTCGCTCCCTAAGTACTACACCTGATCTCTCTTGGCAAGAGTATTGTTTTGTGTGTTAGGATTAAGGGTTAATTTGATAGTTAACTATTTAAGATAATTATACTCTGCTAGAACAGTAAACACAACCATGTCAGGGTACATAGGCAATTCATCGCAAGACGAGTTCAGCTGTCCCCCCTCTCTAAAAGGGGGGGGGGGGGTCGGGTACGTATAAGTATACTCGTACACTCCCAAAAATTTCAAAATATCCGCTCATGTACTCGATATTTTCAAAAAGTTTTTCTAAAAGAAAACGCGAATTTCTTTCGCAAAACTCTTCTATCATCAAAACGTTAGATCTCGTAATTTAGGGAAGATTTCTCCGAAAGAAATTGTAAAAATCATTTAAATCATAAAACGGCTTGCAGGGGTCTAAAACGGCATAAAGTACCACTTAAGATTTTAGACGAGAATGAGCCCAACTACAATTATTGTATATCGGATTTCCACAGAAGATAAATCGAAAAGAAGATAATTATCAAGTCTCGAGAAAATTATGAAAAATGTGAGAAGACAAGGAAGATTTTTGCGGAAGGTTAAACCTGAATCAGGGGCAGAAAAGGAAAGGCGACATACCTTCGAAGACATATATAAGAGAAGCAAAGAAGAGGGACGCAAAGAGAAAAAAATTCTCAGAAACAATCTTAGAACTTAGAAAGATATTTAGTAGTTTTCTTTTTCTTATCGAGCTACGACTCAAACTAGGTTTAGGTTTTAGGTGATAGAACTAGGAACTAGCCGAATCTCTTACAACCTGTGGTATCGTCGCAGAATTCTTATGCGAAAATGATTCAATAAGATATTTCTCATCACTCGCAGCTCATATTTGATTATCTTGCGTTATGTTAACCATAACTTGATCACTTGTCGTAGGCTCAGTAGCAATACATGACCTTATGGAAAGTTAGGGATTTTTAAATTTCCTTCGATTACGGAAATCTACGGTGTGAATTTTGGTTCCCAAAGTGAAAAGATTTGTAGACATGCTAAGTGGCATAGACCATTTTCAGGTTGATAGTAATCGAAGGGATCAGCTTGTCATAGGCATTTCGATGAAGATAGTCTTCTAGGTATAAATTGTAGCCTTGGCGGCGGTCAATGGAATTTGACCCGTTGGAAAAGTTGAGAGACCTTTATTATGGCTTGGAACCCCATATTTATAATAGAGGTTGTGACTCTCTCTTAGAATTAGGAAATATACACTATATCCATAGATAATAGAATATTAATATTTTTCTTTGAGATTGCCATATATATTAGAGTACTTCCATTTTTCCTTTTATTTAGGGAGATTCTACCATATCCTGAGATATGTGAATGTTCATATTTATCTAGAAGTTTTCCTCTTTACCCAGAGGCAGGAAGAATGATTAGACCCAAAACCTGGAACCTAGAACCCGGAACCAAGAGATTGACATTCTGCTCTAAACCGAAGTTTCTTGCCCCTGAATTAATTCCCCCCCCCCCAACAATTTTCCCCTTATTTCCTTTTTCGTGTTTGAAGGCGGGAAATAACATTGATTTTTTTTTTGCAGGGCTTCCTGAGTCGCACCATGGAAGAAAGGTCCTTGTTGAACCTAGGAGTAGGATGTCAGCTCATTTACTAAACATGATGTTAAAGCATGACCCATTGACCTGACTTAGTGATAGTGCTTCAATGTACGGGCACATTGTCAAAGAGGAATCTTAGCCTGGTTGGCGATGTATAACCCTAAAAGTGAATGAGAATCTCTGCTCCAATATAAGTGCAAGGCATGGATCAGGTTGTATATTTTTTGGTATCCCCCATGGGCATGATCTCGTAGATTGAACCAATGTAGATAGACTCACACATATACTTTAGTGGGCATCTTTTTTGTCTGGGAGACGATGATCGCTTGGACCCGGTTGTGATCATGTCAATGATAGAAGTCCTCATGGTTGTATTTCGGATTTAGATGGCCTTCAAATGGGCATCCTAATCTTGGTGTAGGAGTGACACTTTCCTAGCAGAAGAGATGCATGATCTGAAGGCTTTTGGTGCCTTCTTTCATGATGAGGGTAACTTGATTGCGGGTGAATCCACTGACATTGCTCTTGAGCGATCACGCCGAAGTGGATTATCAAGCAAACCTCCCTGTAGAAGCTAGTAGATGCCAGAAGGCATGACTACTTTTTGGGTGGGATCAAACTGAGCCTATGAGACTCTTTTCTCATAATTTTTAAGAATGAGGTGTTTCCCATATGGTGAAAATTAGTAAGATACAATATTTTTTTTGATGGAGAGTGACATGCGGTGTTGTTTACTGTTCTGGGAGGGTATAAATATCCTAAGCAATCAACTATCAAATTAACCCTTAATTCTAA
>CAJHQQ010003689.1:0-39549 GCA_905132885.1 Moricandia moricandioides
ACCTAGTTTAATCAACCTCTACAAAGACACGAGATTTAAAACATGAATACTATGTGACTAAAAAATTGCCCCACCTAATGTTTTCTCTGTTCTCTCCATAACGACGCAGGAAGTTGATTTCCTTTAGCAAAATTGCTGATTCTACGTTTCTTGTAATGGTTTGCGGATAGTTATATTACATTAAAAGTATATATTGTGTTTATACTGTTACAGGTTTTGAATAATAATTAAAAAATTTTAATTTTAAATAATTTGATAATCAGAAATTTCAGTATATATTTTTAAAATATTAGTGAGATTTAAAATAGTTCAACAACATAAACATTAGTCATTAAAACTCATTCTCTTAAACATTATAATTAATTTAATAATTGGTTGTAGAATTATTTTATATTTTATTTTAAAATGTGAAAAGCCAAAAATACTCTAGCTTTCAAAAGAAAAAAATGTTTTTTTCGTATAACTCCAATAAGACCAATATAATAAGTGGCTTTTATCATGAAAATCTTTTTTAAATGATTTTTTATGTGCTATAAAAGCCATAAAAATTTCTAATAATTCCTTACCTACAAATCTAATTCTTTTATAGAATAATACATAACCATCAAACTTATTTCTATAAAAAATGTTACAGTGTTCTATTTTAATTATATATAAATATGATAAAAATAAAGAAATTGATAAAATATATATATTATTTTTCTAATTCTACATTTAGTTACCATAAATCATTATTTGTAATATTACTTGTGTCATTTGGTAATTTTTATTAATTAATTCTAGATTTACCTTTTATTTTTAGAAGTTAACTAATAAAGTTAACAACCAATAGAATTATAATTATTTTAAGACTTAACCAGTTAAGGATAAAAAAAATACTTAAGTGACTTTTCAATTAATATGTAGTAGGATTTATCTCCTTAAAACTAAGAATAAATTTTTGTTAAAGTAAACATGAATTATTAAATGGTAGTTTAAAAAAATTCTCTCATAATTTTGTCAAATCACAAATTACACTTTTCACTCATTTTTTATTTAGTGTTTCACATAAAACTCAAATGGGTTAAGCAAAAAAATTCTTCCTTAAATTTTCTCCGATCATCACATTATTTTATCAAACACTAATTCATTGGAGATTTTTTTTAATTAAACCTAAGAATAGTTTAGATATCTTTTAATAATATTATTTTAATTTATTTGAAATTAATTTAAAATATACATATTTTAATTAAATATTATTAACTAAAATGTTAAATCAAAATAACATGTTTTATTTAAACAAACATACATGTTAATTAAACAAACAACCATACATGTTAAATCAAAATAAAATGTTTTTATTTGTATAAAATTTGTTTATTTTTATTGTACATTTTAAAAGTTTATTAGAATGCTTTAAAAACATACAAAACTAATTAGTCACATAGTGGCAACACAAAAAAATACATATATCTTGACAAATAAATAAAATTAAATCATAAGAATATAAAAGAACCAAGAATACAAAAATTATATTTATTATTTTCCCTCGTGTTTTTACTTATTTCTTCTTTCTTTTTTCCTATTTAAAATAATAATACTAATTATATTATAATAAAAATTATATTATAATAAAAATTATATTAATAGAGTGTTAACTCTAGGAAAAACCTGTGTTTGATTAATATAATTTAAAATGACATACCATATAATCGTTTTAAATGAAATATCATATAATAAATGACTTACCATATAATATTTTAATTCATCTTTTTATATTAATAGATAAATTTAATAATAAAAAAATTGATGAATATAATTTTGAATGATTTACCATAAAAGTTTTATATTTTAAAATGGAAAAATATTTTAATCATTTCTAAAAGTGATAAATCATCTATGATATCACATTTTTATTGGAAAATTATTAGAATTTTTTAAAATTATATATTTGACTGCTTCTTATTCATTTGACATATTTTTAGAACATATATATATATATATATATATATATATATATATATATATATATATATATATATAGCGAATGAGTGAATTTAATTAATATTATTAGGCTTAGATTAATTAGTTTTCTAAAATTATGATTTATTTTATTCACTACTAATATAAATATATTAAAATCGTTTTTATAATTTTTTATGTAGTATCATATGTATTTATATGTATATTATACATATATAATTTAAACTATTATATTTAATATATTTTCTACAAATAAATTATGTTAATTCATCTATATTTAAGATGTTTAATTGTTTGTTTGGAAACATAAATTAGACTAGGTAATTGTAGGATTACTTTCCTTTTAAAAATTCTAATTAAATAAATAAAAAAGAAAAAATCATCAACCAATCAAATTATAACAATTAATTTGAGAGATCTCATATGAGCGACATGTCAGAAGAAATCACCAAAGTGACTTCTCAATTAATATATAGTAGGTAATAGTTTAAAATGAATTATCATATAATAAATGACTTACCATATAATAATTTTAATTCATCTTTTTATATTAATAGATAAATTTAATAAAATTCTTGATTAATATAATTTTGAATGATTTACCATAAAAAATTTTTTTAAATATAAAAATATTTTAATCATTTCTATAAGTGATAATCATCTATGATATCATATTTTTATTGGAAAATGATAGCAATTTCTTAAAATTATATATTTGACTGTTTCGTATTCATTTGACATATTTTTAGAATATATATATATATATATATATAGTGAAGAGTGAGTTTAATTAATATTATTAGGCTTAGATTAATTAGTTTTCTAGAATTACGAATTATTGTATTCACTACTAATATAAATATATTAAAAACTGTTTTATAATTGTTTATGTAGTATCATATGTATTTATATGTATATTATCTTATATAATGTAAACTATGATATTTAATTTATTTTCTATAAATAAATTATGTTAATTCATCTATATTTAAGATGTTTAATTGTTTATTTGGAAACATAGATTAGATTAGGTAATTCTAGGATTAGTTTCCTTTTGAAAACTCTAATTAAATAAATAAAAAATAAAAATCATCAACCAATCATATTATAACAATTAATTGGAGAGATCTCTTATGAGAGACACGTCAGCAGAAATCACTAAAGTGACTTCTCAATTAATATATATTAAGATTTTTCAGTCTTCGAAACTTATAATCCAGAGCCACTACTTTTTTATACGCTAAAAGAGTTTTTTACCAAAATAAACACACGAACGAAAAGCACAAAGCAACGACAATAACTAGAAAAATGCAACATAAGATCACAATCCCAGCAAAAAAACATATAGACCATTGACATACACTCTTTAGCAAAGAACACCACAACCATTATTTACTAAGCTCTTCACTTTTTATCTACTTCAGGAGACCAAATAAATTAAAAAAACAAACCTCGCGCTTGCGTGGAGCCTAGCCTCTAGTGTGGTTAGATGTGATTGGTTTAGCTCTTTTTTATTTACTACTTATTGTAAAGAAACTAGATTCATGAAAATAAAACACAAGAACTATAGAGGATCAGAATTTTTTCTCTCTTTCTTCACTCTTCTTCTCTCTCAAAAATTTCACCACCGACATATAGCTTCCTTATCCGGTCCGGCAGCGTGCCGGTACCAGAGGTCCTCCTCTCTTCCTTTAATCTCTTTTTATTTTTCTTTTATGCTATCTGCTCAAACGTGGTTTGATATACTGACGAAATGGAGCCACTTCTCTTCACCGACAACATGAAGCGGTTAAAGGAGATCCAATTGTGGTTCTGGAAAAGCGGTGAGACTATGGAGCACCAGATGTATGGGTATTAACATAGCCCAGGTTCAACATCAACAGAAGCCCATGACCAGAAGGCCCGCCAAGGATCTGCAACAACAACAAGACAAAACAACATTAGTATTTTTCAAAGGAGAGCAACGAGGAAGCTGCAACAAGATTACGGGTCTACAGCTGTGTAACCGTTATGCTATCTTATCCACATGAGGACACAGCTGTAGAGTGTCTAGATCTTTCTCTTAAGCTTTATATACTCAGCTTTGTAATCGACATCATGATCAAGAAACAAGAGCTAAAGTATTTCAGTCTTTCGTGTGCTTTAAGCTTCTCTGCTTTTACCTTTAAAGGCAGTTTGTCTTTTAGGATAGGAGAAACCGCCAGATCTAATTGTCAAATTTTTAGATCTATGGCACTTTCCTCCGTGACGACGGTGCGATTTCCAGTGGGAGTCCATCTCCGCCTTGGATCTACCTCGATGAGCGGTGGTGAGCCAAATGGAGGTGCAGTTGAAAAGCGGCGAAAGATGGTTTTGTTTCTCCGGTTCTCGGTGTGGTTTGACTCTTCGACGTCGGCGTAGTCAACCGATGGAATAAGCCTAGCGGGAGTACACAGTGGGGCCTTACTTCCCAGCACCGGCGGTGACTCAGTGGTTATGTCCGGTGGTAGCGTTTCACGTCATTTGAAGCTAGGAGATACTGTTCCGATCATGTTCTGCTGTCGTTAGTTCAACCTTTCAGTCGGGTTCTATGCTGTCTTTTCTGGTTAAGAAGTGAGGAAATGAGCTCGATGTTACTGATTCTAGTCAGGAGATGCATTGTTTTGTGTCGATGTATTGGTCCGATTGCTGCATTCTAGTGATTTGGCGACCAATGCTTGGTTTTGAAGTTTAACCTCGATTAGGATTAGTTAAGCTTGGGTTTCATTTACTTGCGTGGTCAAATTTTAGGGGTTTAAAAGACGGTTCTCTTCGGGTCTTGGAGGAAACTTGTTCTCATCGGGTAGAATTACAACAAAGCATGGATTCGGGTAGCATAGGATCCATCTATGTGTTCTTAGGTGATATTAGATCACTTTGTTTGTAAATGTGGTTGAATCCTTGTGGTTCGAATCATGTACTACTCTTTGATAACTATAAAGTTGAAGTTGAGCCACAAAAAACACACACAAACTATAACCTTAGAGCATCATTACTGGCACACTCTTTCGATATCTCAAAAACATCAAAATATTAATATTTGTTATTTTAAAATTATTTAGGCATTTAATTTGTGACACTTAGTATTTGGGTCTTCCAAAATTTTCAATAGTTTTCTTACAAGAGATCTCCTTCTCTCTCGTATGTTTATTTTGTTTTATACTTGAGAAACTCTATAAATGCTTATTGACGTGAATTCTCTTAAGATTGTAGATTTAAATTCATGTTCAAGCGACAAAGAACGAAACGTAACGAATGCGAGGGTGCAACGCCTAACGCATTTTTAAAATAAATATATTAATTCAACCCCAACAAGGCAAATAAGAATAATTACTGTTGGATAAAGCTTGAAATAACTTAACAAGCAAGTTCCCTATTTTGTAGGGATTAGGAGACTTACTAGTTTATATTCCTAATGAGTTTAGGATAGATTATGTGTTATATAAGGAGATGCAAAGTGTGTTGCATAACTTATGAGTTTTGTGAGTTTTGGAGCTTTAGTTTTGAGTGATTTTCTAAAGCAATAATAAGTTAAGTTTCTTAAACATTCAAACAATCTAATTTCCATGTGTGAGTTATCGGTTTGATACAATAAGTGGTATCAGAGCCACAAAGACAACATGGGAGACCTAGTAACAACAACCGAGAAAAAGGAAGGTGGAGGAGGTTCTTCATCAATCCAATGTCCAATGCTTACCTCAATAAATTACACCGTTTGGAGTATGAGAATGAAGATCACGTTGAAGGTTCATAAAGTTTGGGATGTTGTGGAAAAGAAATTAACAGATAATGATAAAAAAAACTTGGCTATAGCGTTGTTATTTCAATCCATCCCTGAAACCCTAATACTTCAGGTGGGTGAACTTGATTCGGCTAATAAAGTCTGGGAGGCAATTAATTTACGTCACATGGGAGCAGAGAGAGTAAAAGAAGCACGACTTCAGACTCTAATGGCTGAGTTTGATCGCATAAAGATGAAAGATACCGAAAGTATCGATGATTTTGGAGGAAAACTTTCGGAACTATCTTCAAAGGCAGCTGCTTTGGGATCAAGCATAAAGGAATCAGTATTAGTTCAAAAGTTTCTTAAGAGTCTTCCTCGCAAGAAGTTTATACACATTGTTGCATCTCTAGAACAAGTCCTGGATCTTAAAACTACAAGTTTCGAAGATATAATAGGACGTTTAAAGGCATACGAAGAACGTATTCTTGACGAAGAAGAAACTGAAGAAGAACAAGGAAAATTAATGTACGCTAATATGGAGGGACAATCCAATTCTCGAGAGAGAAACCCTAATCGAACTCAAAACCGCGACTACAACACCCAACAGTATCGGGACTACAACCAAGATTACAGAGGAACAGGTCGTGGCAGACGGTTTTACTCAAGAGGCCGTGGGCGTGGAAGGAACTTTGATTACTCGAGAATCACATGTTTCCGCTGTGATAAACAAGGACACTTTGCTGCAGATTGCCCAGATCGTTTATTAAAACTTCAAGAAGCACAAGAGACTGATAATACTGAAACACAAGACGCGGAGGAGCTCATGATGCATGAGACTGTGTTTTTGAATGAAAAACATGTGATACCAGAGAAATACGAGACGAACATTGCGTGTGACAACATATGGTACCTTGATAATGGAGCAAGCAACCATATGACGGGTGAAAAACGTTACTTCTCGTCCCTCAATAGCTCAATAACAGGAAAGGTGCGCTTTGGTGATGATTCTCGTATAGATATTAAGGGAAAAGGGACGATATCATTCATAGATTCGAATCAGGAACCTAGAAAGCTAACCGATGTGTACTATATCCCCGACTTGAAGAGTAACATAATCAGTTTAGGTCAAGCAACTGAAGCAGGATGTGACATAAGGTTACGTGGGGATAAATTAACGATGCATGATCAGAATGGACGACTACTTGTCAAAGCAAACAGGTCCAGAAACCGTCTTTATAAGGTGCGTATGGGGTTCATGGATGATACACGACTCCAATTATCAAAGACGAGTGAGTCAAGCAAATGGCATGCGAGGTTAGGACATGTGAATGTCGAGACAATGAAGTCAATGATAAGCCGTGATCTTGTGCTAGGGATTCCAAATATGAGTATTGAAAAGGAAGTATGTCGATCATGTCTAATGGGAAAACAAACCAGGAAAGTGTTTCCGCAAGCAACGCAGTACCGAGCCACAAAGAAATTGCAGCTCTTGCACGGTGATTTATGTGGACCAATAAGTCCGAGCACACCAGCGGGAAAACAATACATCTTTGTGATCATTGACGATTACTCAAGATACATGTGGAGTATATTGATGAAAGACAAGAGTGAAGCCTTTGCAAAGTTCAAAGTTATACGAAAGATAATAGAACAAGAAGCAAAAGAGAAGATTCAAGTGTTTAGAACTGATAGAGGTGGAGAGTTCATCTCTAATGAATTCAACTCCTACTGCGAGAACACGGGTTTGAAACGACATCTCACGGCTCCATACACGCCACAACAGAATGGAGTAGTAGAGAGGAGGAACCGGACACTTATGGAGATGACAAGAAGTATAATGAAACACATGAACATGCCAAATTATTTTTGGGGTGAAGCAGTGAGGCATTCAACGTATCTTCTTAATAGAATTGCCACCAGAGCCTTGAAAGATAGAACTCCGTATGAGCTATACAACGAGTTGAAGCCGAATATACAGCATCTCAGAGTTTTTGGCTGTATTGGTTATGCGAAAATCGAGAAACAGCAACTAAGAAAGCTAGACGACAGATCAAGGATGCTTGTGAATCTCGGAACAGAACCAGGGACAAAGGGGTATCGACTATATGATCCACAAACCCGTAGGATAATAGTTAGTCGGGATGTTGTTTTCGACGAAATACGAGGCTGGGACTGGAGTAAAAGCGATCAAAACCAGAGCAGAGACGAGTTTACTCTCACACTTGGAGCATATGGGAATCGTGGGATCCAAGAAATCGACTTTAAAGGGCCAGGATCAGAGTCAAATAGGATAGAGCCGAGTCCCAAGCCGAAAGAGATCGTTACAATGGAGGAAGAAACAGAGGAGTATGCAGAAATTAGCAACGAAGCTGAATCAGAGTCTAATTACACCATTGATACACAACTTAGAAGATCAGAACGTGTAAAAAGTAAACCGAAGTACTTAGAAGATTATCTGCTCTTGTCCATAGAAGAAGGGGAAATATTGCTCTTGTGTCTCAACGATGAACCAACAAGCTTTAGTCAGGCAAAAGAATCTCGAGAATGGGTGATAGCTTGTGAGGATGAGATCGATTCCATTCTCAACAATAATACATGGGTTTTGGTCGATCTTCCCATTGGAGTCAAGCCGATTGGTCTGAAGAGGGTATTCAAAATTAAAAGGAACTCTGATGGAAGCATAAACAAATTCAAGGCTAGACTCGTTGCAAAGGGCTATGTGCAACGCTACGGAGTGGACTTTGATGAAGTCTTCGCACCGGTGGCTAGGTTGGAAACAATTAGGCTTCTAGTGAACCTTGCAGCCGCAAATGGATGGGAAGTGCACCATCTGGATGTGAAGACAACATTCCTCCACGGAGAGTTAAAAGAAATTGTTTACGTCTCACAACCAGAGGGTTTCATTAAGAAAGGGCATTAGAACAAGGTTTATAAGTTGAACAAGGCATTGTATGGACTGCGACAAGCACCGACAGCATGGAATACAAAGCTAAACAAGATTCTTATCGAGATAGGCTTTAACAAGTGTAAAAAGGAACCGAGTGTTTATCGGAAACACGTAAAAGATCATCTGCTCTTAGTAGCTGTATATGTTGATGACTTGTTAATCACCGGAACAAACAAGAAAGTGATCGACGAGTTCAAGCAGATGATGGGGTCGAAGTTCGACATGAGTGACCTTGGTAAGCTCACTTATTACTTGGGAACTGAGGTAAAACAGCATGGCGAAGGTATAACATTGAATCAACATCGTTATGCACTTAAGATATTAGAGGAAGCAGGGATGAATCGATGTAACTTGGTGCAGACGCCAATGGAAGCCGGTTTGAAGCTGTCTAAAGCCCGAAGAAGAGGGAGAGATTGATGCCACTGATTACAGAAGGAACATTGGGTGTTTGAGATATTTACTCCACACTCGACCCGACTTAGCATACAGTGTGGGAGTACTAAGCCGATATATGCATTCACCACGAGAATCTCATGGTACTGCAATGAAACAGATACTTAGATATTTGCAAGGATCATCGAACTTGGGTCTGAGTTTCAAGCGTACAGCCGAAATAATACCAAGACTACTTGGCTATAGTGATAGCAGCTTCAATACGGACCTCGACGATGGCAAGAGTACAACCGCTCATATCTTTTATCTAGGAGACAGTCCGATCACTTGGTGTTCACAAAAACAGGATGTTGTGGCATTATCATATTGTGAAGCCGAGTTTATGGCCGGAACTGAAGCGGCAAGACAAGCATTATGGTTGTAAGAATTACTAAGCGAGATCACTGGACAAGAATGCATGAAAGTCTTGATACGAATAGACAATCAGTCTGCCATTGCTCTGACCAAGAACCCGGTTTTCATGGAAGAAGCAAACATATACATTCTAGGTATCACTTCATAAGAGAGTGTGTGGAGAAAGGATTGATTGAGGTGAAGTATATTTCAGGAGATAAACAAAAGGCGGATATCCTAACAAAGCATTAGGAAGAATCAAGTTTCAAGAAATGAGAGATTTCATTGCCATGGAAGATTTAGAGAAAAGAGATTCCAAGCTTAAGAGGGAGAATGTTGGATAAAGCTTAAAATAACTTAACAAGCAAGTTCCCTATTTTGTAGGGATTAGGAGACTTACTAGTTTACATTCCTAATGAGTTTAGGATAGATTATGTGTTATATAAGGAGATGCAAAGTGTGTTGCATAACTTATGAGTTTTGTGAGTTTTGGAGCTTTAGTTTTGAGTGATTTTCTAAAGCAATAAGAAGTTGAGTTTCTTAAACATTCAAACAATCTAATTTCCGTGTGTGAGTTATCGGTTTGATACAATAATTACATGGGGTTTTGTTTTTACCGGAGCTATCTAGAAACAAGGATTATGTTAGAAGCTAAACTAGATGCAGATCTAAAATGGAGGAAGAGGACCAAGCGTGGGAAGAATACGGTGGAGATAGAAAACCTTCCACTCTGACAAGACGCGTGTAGCCATCAAACGTTTTGGTAGCTTGTGTGCTCGGGACCAGCACACAGATCCGTTCATGATTTAGCCATCAGAGAGAAGATCACATTGGGAGGTATCCCGCGGGCACAACGCCGAACTTTGATAGAGGGGTCGATTCCCAAAACCCTAACTCCAAAGACCGCTTTGAAAACCTTGGCGTCACACAAGCTTCCGAAATCACACACATCTACCAAACCCAAGCCGACCAAAATAAGAATCCGTTATAGAGAGGAGATAATCTTGGTGAATCATCATCCCCAAAAATAAACCGTCGTCTCCGGATTCCCTCTCAACGAAGAACGACGCAATAACCCTAGATCCCAATGGGAAACTTTTGGGGTTTCAGGCAACCTCTCTGTTGTCCTCTGACAAAGAGCTCCCGCTGTCAACTCCAACAACCCACCAGAACCTCAAATCTTTCTTGGAGGTCCGCCGCACAGAGACCTAACCACTCGCGGGGAAAGAAGATATGTGCCTACGGAGAATCCATAGGACCTTGTCTCTTCCGTCGGTGAGAGCGTTGCAGTGCAAGAAAGGGTGGGAGAAGATGACTCCCACATGGCCTGGCGTAGAACAACGGAGATAGGAGACTCCTCCCATGAAACGAAGGATTGAATCTAGAGATAAAAATTAAGTATAGGATGGAGTTTACACGCTACCTAGGCCCAACTGCAACCTTTTACACCTAACGCATTTCAATCTTTATGGCACCCCTTTGCATGTTGATGCTAATGCTTTACAATGTATATCTAGATTTATATTTTTGATTCTAAAATACAATATACAGTGATGAAAGAATTTATATTAAGATTCAATATACCACGAAGAGAGCCGATAAAGGCCAACCAATTGTTGATCTAGTGGTAAAGTAGTGTCTAGTAGGTATTCTGCCACTCTTATTTAGTTTTCGTTGAGAAACTATTTAATTTTGTTGGATTCCCGGTAAACAGGTGAAAACATCTATTACCGAAAAAGAGCCGATAGAGAAGTTGTGATCCTTATTAAACTAAATAGATAAATTTCATAAACTAAAGGTTGACTTGCATAAATAAGGGGCGACATCACTCTAAGAAAGAAAAAGAGTTAATGTTTTACATTCTTATGAAACTCTGCAATGGATTAGGATAACAAAATTTGGTATGAAGTGTAACGTCCCTGTCCACTACTTTCGTATGCCCAGAATGCTCTCTTTTTAGGTTTGTGGGTCCAATGGTGAAAAGTAGGGGTGAGATGGATCCGGATATCGGAGTAATTCAGAGTATTCGGACTCGGATTTGTTGGATTCGTGATTTTAGTATCCAGATTGTGATTCGTACCTTTCGGGTATTCGGGTTTTGGATATTCGTCTAGATATTGTCATACTTGCGGGTATTTGGATTTGGATCGGTAAAAATAATTATTATTTTTAAATATATTTTTTAAAAGATGGTACGTAAATTAAATATTTATACAAAATTTATGAATATATATGAAACGATACTATTAAAGTTATAATATAATATAATATAATATAATATAATATAATATAATATAATATAATATAATATAATATAATATAATATAATATAATATAATATAATATAATATAATATAATATAATAGGCATAATTTTATGTATAAATATTAATATATCAAATATAATTAGTAATAAAATTAAGATTTTAATATATTTTAAAAACAAGGATCCGAATCAGGATATCCAGATCCGGTCTAGATGGATCCAAGATTTTACTATTCGGATCCGGACACCCTGGATATCCTATTTTCGGAGTGGATCCGAAGGGATATCGGATCGGGATCCTAGATCGGATCCGGATCCCGGATAATAAGTCTCATGCCTAGTTGGAAGAGTAATTTTATGAAGCTCTAACCGGTTGTTTTCCATGCTTTGGGGAACTCATTTTTAGATAGGTTGTCCATCCTTCCACTACTTTATGTCATATACTTAACTTTAAAATTCTTTCTGGATAATCTACCGAAAAGATAAATGCATTTTGTTGACACAAATATCTAAATCAATTCTTTTAATTCTTTTAACATACACTACCATATACCACAAACAAAAACGAGCTCTATGATCGACGTATGCCTCCCTCATTCTTATTATACCATGTTATCTCATTAAAATTGCCGATCATGAACCAAGGTCCATTTGTTGTAGTTGAGAAACATGTAAGACGTTCTCATACTAAATATCGTCTGTCCAAAATATGGTCTTCATAGAAAACCGTCATAAACACTTTTATTCCACCAACAGTTGCCTCAATTTCAATCATTCGATTATTTTTAAAAATACATTTATTCGAAATGCATTCATAAGAAGCAAAGCTAAACCACCTCTCTGGCCAAGTTGCTCAACGGTAAACAAAATATCAAGTTCTAAGACAGCCAAAATGTTTTGCAACAACAACTTCCGATTCGTCATCTCAGAGAGGAACATTATTCCTGGGCGATGCTTCTGACACATCTCGGTGAGGTGTCGAACTGTAAGATTGTTCCTAATACATTGACAGTTCCAACTGAATGTCTTCACTGATAAAGGTTGGATGAATTTTTGGAATCCACCATACCTCTCTTCTTAACTTGGGAACCAATCTTTAGTTTCCTCGAACAAGTGCCTCCTTGTTTGTGTGCTTTGACACAAGCCAGAGTATCCACAGGTGCAGATGAAGAGTTAGCTCGGGTCCTCGGAGAAGCTCTTTGAATCTCCTCCACATTGGCTGGAAACAGTGTCCTTGCAACACTATGAGTTTGCCCAGCCGTGTCAGTGATTGTAGATGTTGTGTCCCTACCTTCGATTATAAGGATCTCATTTTGTTTCCCGGCGCAAAAGATGCACCAGATTTTTTGTTTCCATTCTTGTCCATGAAATCCATCTTGCAAAATTCCTCTCCCAACAGATCACACTACCATTATCATAAGCTCTTTACAAACAATGTTCTCATGCATGGGATCGTCAAACACTTGATCATCATCTTTTAACGCCGCGATCATTAAAGCATCATAGGGTGGGATAAGATCCATGTCCTCATCCATATGATTATCTGAGGATAAAGAAAGAGAATCGATGGATGATATTGCTCTAAAAGTGGCATTGTTGTCCACAATTTGAGATGGGATTTTGGAAGCACTTTTTGAGCTGAATTTGCATTATCTTTTGTTGGCTTGACAGCCATAGGAGCTGAAAACAAAAAAAAATTCTCTTGTCATCTCTTTTCAAAATCGATATGTTGGAGTTCTCCTTCCACATTTGATGTTTACCCTAACGATGAGAACCACTCACTCATCGTTATGTACATAAGAGTACAGATTGTAACAATATTCTCTAATGTTGTTGCGTGCAGTATGTGATGAGAAGGATCATCATTGCAATGGTTATTCCTGTTTCATGATCCTACCACTTTTAATACAACAAAATCTAACTTGCTTGGTCTTTAATCACCTTTTGCTCTGGGAAAATCAGGAGCCTTAACTTTGGCGAAAACATATTCACCAGCTTTATTAGCGTTTGAAACAAAGTCACCATCTTTAATAAGGTTCATACCACAAGGCTTTGTCTTATAACAATTTGACATTTCATGTGACATAAGACCACATAAAGAGTAATGCTTAAACAAATTTTCATGTCATCTTAATAGTAATCTCTTCTCCACTCATTGCTTGTAGTTTCCTTTCAAATATTAGAGCTCTTCTCAAGTTCACACTCACCTGAATCTTACTTTTTGTAGCATTAATCAATTCAACGTGGCCAAGTTTACCACCTATGCTTCTGATATTTACTTCAATACACATATGCAATGGGATAACTTCAAGATGAATCCACAACGGGATCAAACTTGGGTAATCCTCATCAATAACAGGTTCCCAATGCACTAGAACAAACATGATGATGTTGTAGTAGAAATAACGTCCTTGGTTTAGGACAAGTTGAAGATCGTCTTCATTCTCAAAGTTAAAAAGAAATCGGCCATTACCAAGATTACATGAGGATATTTTATCCTCCAATCCCCACTGTTTTGGCATTAATCCGAGAAGCTTTTCCACATTATTTTTTTCTGGATCAGAATTTTTCCTATAAGAGAAAAATTGTATTCCTGAACGAGGTTCTCATCCGCCATATCTGGTAGTTTGATGGGTTCATCATCATCATCATCCTCATAAAGAATACCTTGCCTTTGTTTAGCACCATAACTCAATATTATATGTGAACGATCACTTGTTTTGTGTGTTTAGCTTACAGATTATACAAAGATACAACACCAAACTGGAGATAGATCACTAATCAACAATGAAACGAAAACTACCAATAAAGTACAAGATTCAACAAGGAAACCACTACTATATTGAGAACGAGAGCATGCGAAACAGCAGAATAAACCAGAACACAATCTTTCAACAAAGATCGATGGTATATAGACAAATGATAAATCACCAAAGAGTGATTAGATCTAAGGAGAATCAAAGTTTCAGAGAAAAAATTGAAACCCTACCGCCGCCTTCTTCATCACCCTTGCAGAGAGAAAATCCCATAAAGCATTGTTATGCGGGTCATGATCTAGTTAAAAAACTAAAATGTGTAAAAATCTAATCTATCTTATTAAAAGAGAAATACTAATTAGAAGTAACATTTATGTTATGTGTTATTTACACTTTATGCCACTGAAAATAAAACTAAACCTAAAAATATCATTAAGGTTAATATTCTCTTTCACAAATCGGTTTCATTTCATTATATATGCATTTAATTATTTGTAATTAAATACAATAATATTTACACAATAAACTATAATTTTTGTTAATTAATTTAAGAGTGAGTTAGTTGTAAAGACACTTTTGTTTTTTTTCTTATCTAAAAGGACACTTGTTGCATGAGGCATACAATTTGCAGAATCGATGCAGATTGTGAAAAATTATACACTTGATCATTAAAGAAACTAGTTGGGTTTTTCTTGGGTGAAATGAAACATGGTTACTTGATTTGGTACTAGTTTTGTTCGGTTTGGTTATTAAATGGTGTTAGGTTTACAGATTAATAGAATTAAATTTCAGCCACACAATCTGGAAGAAGTTATGAATATATAAATTATGGATGGTAGATTCGTGGATGGAAAATTGTGGACAAAATGTTATCGACGAGTTAAGTATGATGGCAAAGTATGTACATATGCATTATGGATTCAAAGTTGTGGACATAACATTAACATTTCTTTAAAAGTTTTAGAACACATAGTCAGAGATTATCCGAGTAAGATCATTTATAAAATTAATAATCAAATTCCCATAAATCTTCGCAAGCTTGTCATTCCTCATAACAAAAAGTGATGCAACTAGAGATTTCACTACAGGAAATGTGGGTATTAATAGTGTCGTAGTATAGCGTTTATTACAGCTCTGCTATTGTATACCAACACCGGCCTTTCTAATAGCGTTTATTAATCTGAAACGCTATGTTTGTTATCGCGGGAAAAGAAAAGAATTTAGCCGCGTCAATTTGGTAAGTTGAGGCGCCTTATCATTGCATATCAGAAAAAAGGAGCTATCGTATATGTAAAAATATATTATTTTTAGTCCGAAAATATCTCTCAATACTTAACACGAGATCTCTCTCGAAACCTCTTCACTTTTTCCCTTACTTCTCGGTTTCTCCTCGGTTTCACTTTCTAAGTACTTAAAACACGAGAGATTCAAAGCTCATCGTACAACAGAAAATCACGAGAGGTATGTTCTCATTCAATCGAATCGAAGCTTTATTTGAGTTTGATTTCGATTTTGATTCATTCAATTTGATTTTGGGTTTTGATTTTGATTTGGGTTTCAATTTTGTTTGTTTCGGTTTCGATTTTGATTTTGGTTTCAATTTTGGATATCAATTTTGATCTCTCGTTTTGATTTTACTTCAGAAATGGTAAGGACAAGAGGAGGAGGACAAGTTGGAGCTCGTCGGAGTAGACGTAATAAAGGCTTGGAGGTAGAAGATCCAACACGCAAAGTTGCTACTCCAACAACAAAGAAAGTGGCTTCTCCAAAAAATAATGTAGTTAAGAGAAGAAGGGGTAGACCAAACAAAGTGGCTAAGATTAGTGAGGAGGTAGAAGATGTAACACCGCAAGTTGATGGTAGTGACAATGAAGCAATGTCTGAAGATGAGGAAGAGGGTGAAGAAAAAGCTTGTTTGACTGGACAGGAACAAAAACTACAAGTCAAGAAAAGAACATACAAGAAAGCAAAGACTTTACTTCTTACGCCAACGAGAAAAAGTAGTAGAATCCAGAAAGTTGCTACTCAACGAGAAGATGTAACACCGGGAGATGATGATTACCTTGTAGATGTAACACTGGAGGTTGCTGCTCAACGAGAAGATGTAACACCGGAGGTTGCTCAGGATGAGATAGAAGGAGAAGCTTGTTTGACTGGACAGGAAGAGAAAGAGGATGAAGTAGTAGAAGATGATGAATATGTAACAAGTAATGATGATGAGGTTGAATATGTAAGACCGGTAGCTGGTCAGACCGGAGAAGAACATAAAGAAGATGGCGTTGTCAATGAGAAAGGAAACGAAGAAGAAGCTAGCAAAGATGATGGAGTTGTCAAAGAGAAAGGAAACGAAGAAGAATCTAGCAAAGACGATGGAGTTCTCGAAGAGAAAGAGAACGAAGAATAAGCTCTTGATATGGAAGAAGATGGTTGTCGCACTGAGAGATGGAACGAAGAAGAAGCTCTTGATATGGAAGAAGATGGAGGTCGCAATGAGAGAGGGAACGAAGAAGAAGATGGAGGTCGCAATGAGAGAGGGAACGAAGAAGATGAAGTCAACAATGCTCAAGATGATCAAATTCCTAGTACTGAAGGAGTTCAGTTACCAGGGGATGAAGTGAAAGAACAAAATAAAAGAGGACCAACAAAGATGCGTAGAGTGGCTGAAAATCCTAATGATAAGGTTGCGGTCACATTCAATGACTTTGGAGAGCATGTCGGATCTGGTTCAGTAACACTATCATCTTTTCTTGGTACTCTTGTGAGGGAACATGTTCCGGTTACACTTTCTGATTAAAGAAAACTTGATGCAGCGACTAAAGCAACAATGTGGGAAGAAATTCAGGTGACATAATCGTCTATATGTTTTGTTGATTTTCTGTAAACATGTTTGACCTCTGCTTATTGTGATGCATGGGAGGTTTATCTTGCAAGAAGAATGGCAGAAAGCTGTTATTTTCAAGCAGCTGGGAAATTTGTGGAGGGCTGGGAAGTCAAGGCTAGTGTCACAAGTACGTGTTGCGAAGACTACTGCTGAGAGAATTGATTTAAAACCCAGCAACGTCCCATCCATTCAAGTGTGGAACTCTTGGGTTAGGAGCAAGACTACCAAAAATTTCACGGTTAGTTATCTCCAGCAAATTAACTTTCTTGTTTATAGGTCATGTCTTATAGATTTAATCACTCATATTTTTATTGTAGGAAATAAGTAACAAGTACAGAGAGATGAGGAAAAATCAGATTCCTCACACTACCAACCGTAAAGGGATGCTTCGTTTAGCTGAAGATATGGTAAAGTTTTTTGATGGGAACATCTATAAAATTGTACAGATTGTTAAAATAACTTGTTATTGAGATTTGTCAGTTTTTTTTATATAAAACCGCATGGCCAGTCCTAAAGGTTGAAGTCATGCCTACCACCGTCGCAGATGTAACACCTACTAAATCTGCAGCCAAGAAAATAGGATCACCTTCGAAACCAGCCAAGAAAAAAGCAGTGGTATGTGACTGAATGAAGTTATTCTATTTTGTTTGTCTGTTGATTGATGTTCTATTATCTGGTGTGAGTTGTAGAGTCCAGGCAGCACTAGTTCAACCAGGAGTCCAAAGCAGAAGTGTATTCTCTTAGATTGCAGCAACTCTGGACGTAAGGTTTCTGAAGGAAGAGTTGCTTCAACGGATCCGAATGAGTTGTGCCACTTTGTACCCTTAGGTCCAAATGCAAGCAAGGTGTGGGTTGAAGTGGCTAAGATTGGTGATGCAAAAGTACGGAGGCCAAATTCAGAGATCGGAATCATATCTGATGCAATAGGTTCAGTTGTGGCGTGGCCAAATGATAAGCTCAAGCTCGTTTGATGCAGGAAGAGCTGTTGTTGTTTAATCTTATCGTGTGTAATATTATGTTGCGTTTAGTTTGAACTCATGTGTGATATTATGTCTAAGTTGCTAAACGTAAACAAATATTATGTGTAATATTATTTTATAAGCCTTGTGTGATAAAATGTTGTATTGTGTGATAAAATCCTATGCCTTAAAGTTAAATCCTTATACCATTAAAACGAGAATATAAAAACCATGTACTTTGAAAGGTAAATCCCTAAACCCCAAAGCTAATACCCTACACCCTAAAGCTAATACCCTAAACCCCAATTGTTCTTGATTTCTGATTTTTTTTTATTAAAAGAAGGAATATTGTAGTCTTATTTTCATAAAACTTATTAGTTAAACTTCTAAAGATAAATCCCTAAACCCCAAAGCTAATACCCTAAATCCCAAAGTTACCCTAAACCATATATACCATAATTATACTTGATTTCTGGTTTTTTTTTTAATCAAAAGAAGTGATATTGTAATCTTATTTTCATAAAACTTATTATACAATTTCACTCATCAAAATCCTATACCCTAAATCATTTATACATACATAAGTCTTAGTGTTTATGAAGATATAAGCTTAGATCATTGAATTTTATGAAACCTCATATAAAATATTTATATTTATAAAAAAATATTCATTAAATTGGAATGATCATAGAACATTTTTTAAGATTTAATTTAATTTTTTTTCTTAATAACCTATTTTATATGTTAATTTTGTGATTTGAAACGAAATTAATATTATAAGCCGATGAGGAGTAAACTCGAGGATTGCTGACGTGACCAGTTACACGCCGATGGATCTGTGTCACATACTTCGATCTGAGCCGTTCTTTCTTATTGGAGTAGGATTAATCGTAAACCATTGATTTTGTAAAGAAAGCTTTGATTTGAACCGTTCTTTTTTGGCGGCCAAAATTTTCAGAACACAACTCAGAACAGATCTTGTTCCGTCTCGCGAGCAAGAACAAACCCTAAATCCTTTGTCTCAACAGCTCTTCTCTCGATCTCACTTGTATCTGAAAGAAAGCAAATGGATAAGACGTGGATTTGGCTGCCAAGGTAAGACCTAAAATCAATCGAGCTCACTTGTATTCGCCGATTGAAAGAAAGCTAAGTACTTTTGTCTGATTCTTGTAGGAATAGTCACGAGTACTCAGAAGGAGCAACTAATTTCGTGAAATCGTCAGCAAGAAGATTGGGAAATCTGTCTGAAATGCTATGCCCTTGTAGAGACTGCCGTAACCTTGCCATCAGTTATTAGATACAATAGTGGAGCATCTGGTGATTAGGGGTATGGATAAGAAGTATAAGAGTTCTTGTTGGAGAATTCATGGTGAAAAAAGAGATTATGAAGAAGACAATGGTCTTCAATATCAAACGGAGGCATTTGATTTGTTGCAGACAGTATTCTCGATGGATGGTGGTCCAAATCAGACGAATGACAATGAGACAAATGATGATGACGAAGCACCTGAGGAAACTGAATTTAAGAAGAAGCTAAGAGACGCTTAAACGCCATTGTACTCGGATTGTATCAAACACACGAAGGTTTCAGCAATCATGGGACTTTACAGATTCAAGGTTAAAAGTGGTGTGTCAGAGAACTACTTTGATCAGCTGTTGGTTTTACTTGAGGAAATGCTACCCGAAAACAATGTTCTTCCCAAGAGTTTAGCTGCGATCAAGAAATTTCTGAAAATCTTCGGGTTCAGCTACGAGAACATTCATGCTTGCAAGAATGATTGCATATTGTATAGGAATGAGTATGAGAAGCTCGAAAGCTGTCCAAGATGCAAAGTTTCAAGATGGGAAAAGGATAAGCAGAGTAATGAGATAAAGGTGGGGATTCCGGCAAAGGTGCTTAGATATTTTCCAATCAAGGACATGTTTAGGAGGATGTTTAGATCAACAAGGATGGCTGAAGATCTGCGTTGGCACTATACCAATGCCACTGAAGATGGTAGTGGTACAATGCGACACACCGTTGATTCTATCTCTTGGGCACAAGTGAATGCTAATGGCCAGACTTTGCTGCTGATCCAAGGAATCTTCGACTTGGGATCTCTAAAGATGGGATGAACCCTTTCTCCATGCAAAACACCAATCACAACACAGGGCCAGTGTTGTTAGTGAACTATAACATGCCTACAACTATGTGTATGAAGGCTGAAAATATAATGCTGACTTTGTTGATCCATGGTCCAACAGCTCCTGGTAATAACATTGATGTTAACCTAGCACCACTGATAGACGATTTGAGAGATTTGTGGGCTGAGGGTATTGAAGTGTATGACTCATTTGCGAAGGAGAACTTCAATCTTAGAGCCATGCTGCTTTGGAGTATCAGTGACTATCCAGCCTTAGGAACCTTGTCTGGATGTAAAGTGAAGGGCAAACAAGCATGCAATGTATGTGGAAAGGATACACCTTCTAGGTGGCTTAAGTTCAGCCGCAAGTTTGTCTACATGGGAAATAGAAAGAGACTACCGCCTGGCCATCGTTACAGATATAAAAAAGCTTGGTTCGACAACACAGTAGAGGAAGGGAATGCGAACAGGATACAAACTGGTGCTGAGATATATGAGACACTACAAGCTTTTAGGAATGATTTTGGAAGACCTCTAGAGAAGGAGAAAAAAAGGAGAAGACTAGAGTTGGAAGATGATGATATGGTTCAAGAAGAAGAGTGTGAAGAATCAAATGATATATGGCGGTGGAAGAAGATATCAATATTCTTTGAACTACCTTACTGGAAGGTAAAGTATAGTCTACCTTAATTATAAGATTGTTGTATATGAATTTGCCTAACAGTTTCTTCTTTAATGTGTTAGGAGTTGCATGTTCGTCATAATATTGATGTTATGCACGTAGAGAAGAATGTGTTGGATGCTATATTGTCTCTCTTGATGCAAAGTGCTAAGTCAAAAGATGGGTTGAAAGCAAGAAAAGACTTAGAAGATATTGGAATCAGAAAACACTTGCACACAGAGGTGAGGGGAAAGAAAACATACTTACCTCCAGCTGCCTACTGGTTATCTAAGAAAGAAAAGACCATTTTCTGCCAAAGGTTATCTAAGTTTAGAGGTCCTGATGGTTATTTTGGTAATATTGCGAATAGTGTGTCAGTTAACCCTCCAAATATTGGTAGTTTGAAGTTGCATGATCATCATGTTCTAGTACAGAACTTGTTACCAGTTGCATTAAGAGGGTTGTTAAATAGGGGTCCTAGGATAGCCATAAATAGATAATGCAGTTACTTCAACAGGTTGTGTCAGCGCATAATTGAACCGGAGAAGCTTATACCAATGGAGACAGATTTTGTGGAAACAATGTGTCAACTGGAGTGCTTCTTCCCTCCATCCCTTTTTGATATCATGTTCCACCTTCCAATACATTTCTCAAAAGAGGCACGTTTGGGAGGACCAGTACACTTCCGATGGATGTATCCCTTTGAAAGGTTTGATGTTCTCATTTGCTTCAATATATGTATTTTCTGCAATGATGTTTGACTAATATTCATATTTCTTGAATGAGTTATAGGTACATGAAAACACTAAAGGCTTTTGTTAAGAATCATGCAAGGCCAGAAGCATGTATGGCTGAGGGGTATTTAGCTGGAGCATGCGTTGCATTTTGTTTAGAGTTCCTTAAAGATTCAATAACAGTTCAAGAAACAGTTAATCACAATGAGGATATGGAGGCTGACAGAATGGTGGTTGAAGGCCGACCTCTGCAGAAGGGTACCGAGTTTACCCTTTCAGATAAAGATAAAGACACTGCACATCGTTATGTCCTAATGAACATGGCATCTTTGGATCCTTTTCTTGAGTAAGTTATTCTTTAAGTTTCATCTACTTGAAATTATAATTTCATTTTCATATATTTTTATTTAATGTCAAACCAGTATGCATTTGGAAGAGTTACAAGCTAATGATGCTTGATATGCGAGAAATGAAACTTTGTTATGGAAAAATCACACTGAGCACTTTCCAGAATGGCTTAAAAAAGGTTTCGAACTCTATCTTCTTTTCTTGATTATTATTGTAATGACTGGTTAGCTTGTATTTTGATGACTGGTTAGCTTGTTGGTTGATGACTGGTTAGCTTGTTGGTTGATGAACATGTCCAGATTTTAGTATTAAGAATGACTGGTTAGCTTGTTGGTTGATGAACATGTCTAGATTTTAGGATTAAGAATGACTGGTTAGCTTGTAGCTTGATGAATATGTCCAGATGATCATATTCTGATTTTCTGCGGCAGGTTCATTCAGACTCACCAAATAGTCATTCTAAGGGGATAAGGTGATTGGCGTTTGGACCAAGAAATGTTGCTTTAGCACATACAGGTTTCATCATTAATGGGCAACAGTTTCATACAAATGCGGTCAAGCGGAAGACACAAAACAGTGGAGTAACTTATGAAGCATTTAGCATGTGTAGATCAAGTGCTCGAGATAGAAGACAAGTCGCTGATATGATTACATATTATGGAGTCATAAAGGAGATTTTGCTTATGGACTACCACATGTTCAAAGTGTCGCTGTTTAGATGCAACTGGGCCAACACAGGGAATGGTGTGAAGGAAGATGATGGCTTCACTCTTGTTAACCTTCACATGAACCAAGCAGCCTATTTGAAAGATCCATTCATCTACCTTCTCAAGCAAAACAGGTTTTCTACTCTAAGGAAGATGATAATTCAAATTGGTATGTTGTTATGAGAGCACCACCTAGAGGTTATCATGAGTTGGAAACAGAAGATGATTTAGTTGGTGCACCTTTGCCTATCCAAGAAGTCGATGATTTGGGTGATGATTCTTCTCATGATGATAGTTCTTATGTTAGGAATGATTGTGAAGGTTTATTAGTGGTAGATTGATATTAGATTGTATGAACAAGTTGTGTTGTGGTTTGTATGAACAAGTTAATGTTTATGGGTTTTGGAATAATTAAAAATTTTATTGGAATTTTTAATAATTTAATTTTTATTATTACAAATATTTGAATTACATTTTAAATTAAAATTATAAAACAAAATTGTAATTATTATTAATAAATTTTACGGATAATTAATAACACGAAACATTTGCTATATATCCTAGCAGGAAAAATAAATTAATAGATTTTAATAACAATTATACAACGTTATTATAAATATCAACAATTACATAACAAATAACGATATTGTTGTATCGTTAACTATAGCATAACCGAATACCGTTATTAAAAGTGTCGGACCTATTATAACAGGCGCTGTCAGAGCGTGGAATGGAGCGCTATGATTTTAGACGCATAGTGTTTTTCGTCCGCTAATACTACCCACATTTCCTGTAGTGTTTACTACCATTTATTTCCAGGAGATACAAAGCTCTTTGTTGCAGAAATTTTGTCATTTGTTATATTTTTTCCTCTTGGTAACTGATGTTGTAGCAGTTTTTTTCGTTTTCTTGGTAACTTTCTTTTTTCCACTTGCTTGACAAAAGAAACATAATATGTTAGCTTTAACCAATCTAAAGTAAGACAAACAATAAAAGCTTAATGGAATTGAAGAGACATTTGCATACATTCAGTGACTTCTTTAACTCTATGATGTTGAGAAAGAGTTAAAACACATTTTTGCAAGTACTAAGCACATCAGCCAATAGCTTGTGGCCATTCAGCTTCTGGAATATTAAGCTTCTAAGTACAATCACCACAATACTACTCATTTCCTTTGTATATCCTAATAAACACAAAATAATAGCTGAGTAAAAACTATTAATATCTGGAAATAAGGTTTTAAAGAGATTGTGCGTTTGTAAGCTCGATTTTATTGATGACGATACCAGACTTTTCACCACTAAACTGAGAAAATTTTGTGATTTCTTCATCGTCACTAGTACAAGTCCCTGAAATTCATGATTCAGCATCACCAAAGCAAATTTAGCATCCCTGAATCGACAAATCTATGCACAATCAACCAAATAAGAAATAGCAATTGGAACTTAGCAGTGGAGGAGGATTTGTAGGGCTGAGAAGGCTGAGAATACTTTCTAAATCTATCCAAAAGTAAAGACTCAAATGCATCCATCTTGTTCTTAAGAAACAATATTGTATGATCTAAAAAGAAGTAATCAATCAGTAGTACCTACAGTGTTTACGATGCTCAAGGGTCCATAGTAGAGAAAACAGAGCACTTATCGAGCTTCAAAACCTTGAGCTCATCCAATCTTGCTCTACCCAAAACACCAAGATCGAAGTTACTAACAATCATTCTCCGAAAATGCACAGAATTGAGCCTCGGCAGCGATACAACTATCTCGTTAACCTAAGGAGTAACGAATCATCCCCAGTTCTTAGGGATGAGTTTGAACATAGCGGCTCGTGGCTTCCTTTTGAGCTAAAGAGATCTTAGATTCAGAAACCTACAACTGAGACAATCGGGAATCAAGGTGTAGCAGAGAGCCATGGTGATTGGTGACGTGCTCTCCCATCTTCTACTTTGAGCCATCTCTTGTTTAGAAGAGAAGCGGAGTCGCAATCTTTGGGATTAGTTATGTACGGGATGACATCATCAACCGTGACGGAGTTTAATCTGCACTTCTTCATATTCGGATTCTCCAAAATATTCGATTATTTTTGACACAGCAATTTCAAAATAAATTCAAGACAACAAATTTTAAGAGAAAATACACTGAAAAGGAGAGAGAAAAAACTAGAAAGTGATGTTTATGTTGAGAAAAAAATAAACAAAATCAAATGTAGTTGAAAGGTAAGAAGGACAAACAACAATAAATGTCTCAACTGGTATGTATTTTTGAGTGTAATTAAAAAGATAAAAAATGTATCTCAATGTAATTTTCTCTACATTTAATTTCATTCTATGAAAAACCATTTAAATCAAGAAACCATTTTAAATTGTAAAATATTTTATTGCACCACAAACCAAACGTGTAGTAGCACATACCAGATTCAACTAATAAAAATTATTTTCATACTAAGTACTTCTGGTAGTTGCCTGAAAATTATTTGTTCCATTTTTTGATACTCGTATTCATACTATTGGATTAAGGAGATAAGCCAGAAACCATCAATTTTTTTCTGGTTTAGATAAATTAACAAAACATTTTATCTAACCAAACCCAACAGGTCAATTATCAATTTTATAAATTACATAATTATTTATGCGAAGACTTAGTATTTCACATATTTATTATTCTATTAAAACACAATTACAAAATAATATTTATTTATTTTAAGTAATTTTGAACAGATCTTTATTCATTTTAACTAATTGTAACCATTACATTTATTGTATTTTTTAATAATTTGATAACATTTATTACAAAAGTATAAAACATAACTTGCTTATTTAAAATATTTTATTACATCTTTTAGACTTTTACATTCATTTTCACTTTTCTTAACTACTTCATTAATTGTCATTACCAATGTTCAAAAAAAACATTAGGCGGTAACTATGCGCTTTATAGAGGACTAGCGACTTCGCAGATTATTCAGGATCTAGGCGAGACCTAGACGTTAATGAATTAATGATTTATTATATATATATGTGTCATTTCTATGAAATATTTTAGTTTTTAAATGAAAATATATAATTATTGTGATAAATTATCAAAATTAGTTTTGCAAAATAAAAGAAATTAGATAAATTTGTGAATATATATACTAACATTATTGTTTAAAATAACATATTTAGACTAATTTAAATCGATTTTAACCGATTTTAACTGATTCTGAATCATTTAAATCAATTTAAATCGTATAAATCGGATTTTAGAAAAATTGTTTCGGATATGACCGAGTTGCCACCTAGGCGGGAGCCTAGGCGCCGCCTAAACCGATTTTCAGAACCTTGGTCATTACTATAATAATTTAATAATATTTATTTTAAAGATTAACCATAATAATTTGACATGTTTTAATGAAATTGTTCCATTTGTGACAAGAATTCAAAACGATTAAGAAGTATATTTTTTTATATATATTTACATAATCATTTAGGCATCAACATTCAGATACTCGTTCGGGTACAAATCATTTCTTTCAGTTATCAGTTTTTTGGATTTTGAAATTAAGCTCTATTTGGGTAATATAATTTTCGAGTGGGTTTCGGGGTCCTCCTAGGTCTGGGTGGGCACAGATGTATAAGAACATAAAAAAAAAATAACCAATGTTTTTGAAACAAGTTTAGATATTTGTGCCAAAATTAATCATATTACTCAATCCGGTTCAGGTATTTTGTATCTAACCTAAAAATAACCAAATAACCAAAATCAACCATATTACCCGATTCAATTTGCAGGTATAGGTCCCTAAAATTATTCAAAGAACCAATATATAATTAGTTATAACGTGACACATGTAAAATATATAACATTAATCATAAAAAAAATATTAATTTATTAAACGGTAAAAAACCAACATGCGTGAGAACGCGGAGATCAATATCTAGTGGAATTTATAGATAAAGTCCCTTTATTTATTAGAAAAATTTACACCTAAGGCCACATTTTCACTTTTGGTTGTTGACTGCTCACGAACTAAGCTAAAGTAGCCCATTGATCTGCTGTTAAGTTTGGAATTCGGGCTGTCTGGGTATCTGAAGTACCAGAAGTTTCAGCAAGTTGAGTGTTATAAGCCCGAAATCTAGAACCGCAACCACCACAATCGCAACCCTGATTCTTCGAACCCATGCATCTGCCTCTGCCTACTTGATTCTCTGATCCTCAACCTCTGCCTCCCTTCTCCCACCAATCAAGAAACCCGATCACCTGAAAACAATTGCTTGCTTCATTCCCTTGTTTCCCACAATGCGAATAGACATGTGTTGGTCTGGTGTATCGAGAAGCAGCTGCCTGAGCATTTGTAACAACTAGTTGTGTCTGATGTGAAGCAGAGCTTGGTGTGGAAACCGCTGAGAATCCCACCACATGAGTTCTATCATCTGAAATCGTCATATCATTCAAGTGTCTTTCTTCTTGAATGATCTGTGAATATAATAAGTCGAGATTGAGTTCCATTTGCCTACTCAAAAGATTTGATCTTGATGTACCAAAACGAGAATTGTCCAGTCCCAGATGCACACGTATCTTCTCATGCATCTTCTCCTATGTCACCATCGAAGCACACTCCTTGCTACCACAACAGCATGAGAAACCACATTTCCTTCAATTTTCTTAAATAAATTTCCACTATATCTCCACTCTGTTTGCACGCAGAAATATTCGTTTGAAGTTTGTGTATACGAGTATCATCACTTAAGGAAAACCTTCGCTGAAGACTTCCCCACATTGATTTTGCACTATCAACCAACGAAATCGATTTTTGGTTCAATATTGTCATAGCTCCATACTATGATCATAGCATTCACCATATCCCACTTTTCTTCGTCATCCATTTTATCCACCAGTCGCTTGAGAGTTCCATCTATGAAACCTAATATTCTTTTGGCACAAAGTGAATTGAGCATCAACTTCAACCACCTTTCTTAATTCACTCCATTCAACAAGATTGGAGTTTGTACATGGCCCGTGCTATCATATGGATGTAGATAGTACAAAGATATAAGTGTATCTTGATTCGTCGAAGTCATTTTGGCGACACCTGAGGTTGCACTTGATTTGGTCCCAACCACTGTTGTAAAAGCGTAAAAATTTAATATTTTGGAACTTTCTCTGATATCATGCCAAGATCAATATCGTTCTGTGTTTTTCAATATGGAACAAATGTACAAGTATTTATACAAGTAAGGATCTCGTAGATAAACATGAATTGGAGATCTATCCTTATCTAATATTTAGCACATCATTATCTAAACTAATGAGTCATCATTATCTCCTAATAGTGAGGAGTATTCCAGTAATGACCATCAGCTTATATATAAAGGTGGAGAGAGGGGAGAAGTTGAAGGACGTTCGAGATGTGGTCATTTCTTGATTTAAGAACAACGAATGCTGAAGGTGGAGGAAGATGGGTGTAGCCGGCGATTTGTAACTGATACGATTTGGTGTTTGGAGTTGGCTATTGATACGAAGGAGAAGGCTTTGTGTTAGGTTATTTCTTGGCATTTCATGTTTATGATTGGGCCATTTAGAGGGTTATAATATTGTTTGTGTTGGGCTCTATTTTTCAAATAAATTAGTGTAATTGAGGATTTCTATCTAAGAAAATAAATAAATTAAATTTCATGTGCGCAGAAGTACTAAAATCAGAAAACTCATAGGATGATGTGGCAAGCTTAGAAAGGATAAAAGTAATTTAGAAGGAAATGAGATAAAGGTATAACTTTATTAGTTAAATAATGGGGATGTTCGCACTTCGCGTGTTATTTTGTATTTTGGTGGTTGTATACGTTGTTTGTGTGTATTTATATTTTGTTGGGTTTGTTAGTCTATGCATGTGAAACAGGGTGTATTCAGATAAATTTTATTTTTGAGAAAATGGTAAATTTTCATTAAACTTGCCGGACATTTTGGCTGATTATTGATTATGTGATGGTATATCTTGTTAAGCCTCGTATATTGGAGTTATGTCGTATTGTTTATTTATTCGTCGCGGACCAATGTGGGTGGTAATTGTTATAATAGGTCGATATGTTGTGATGATGGTTGTCTTTGTTGATGTCCATGAGGTGGATGTATTATGTCATGTTTCAATTTTATTAATCGTCACCTTTGGTATCACTTTTTCGTCTGACTGTTTAAATTTGTGAGCATTTAGTTTGCGTTCTTGTAAAATATTTTTGAGTGTTGTGGCAGTGGCCGTCATTATTTTCTTGTAACCATGGCCTTTCTCTAAACCGTTTGCAACATTTAATCATGGAGACGACATAACATATTAACCAAACTATTTGTGTAGGTGTTAACCAAATATGTGTTTCAATACCTACTCCACTTTTGTCAAACTGTGAAGATGACGCTGAGACACCTTCATTCTTTTCTTATCTAAGTGTATTATGACTCTTCCATAACGGCATATCAGGTGGTGCTCTTCATCCTGTTTTTAACCATCTAAAATAGAATGAGACCATGTGAATCAAGTAGTCGTAGATTTTTCTGTGCTCAGCTTTAATCTAGACATATACTATTTGTGTTGTGTATCAACGTCCACGAAATATGATTTTTTACATTTCTTCTCATTTTTATTGGTTAAGGTTATGCTTATTTAATATGTTGATAGTAACCAAACAAATGTCGTGGTTAGAGGTTGTTATTAATATTGGAAGAAGTCATGTGAGAAGGGTTCATAGTAGTTCGAGAATGTTTAGGCCACTATAGAGATAATCTGAGACTTTGGGATTTGATTCACACATGGATGCAATGTTATCGTTGTAAGGTGTTTTAACACAAAGTTCTTTCGTTCATGTGTAATGCAAGTAATATTGAGAATGCATATTAAATATTTTAAAATTTTGTATTTGATCATATGATGAAAATAAAAGCACAAAGGTATTAAATTTTTCTTACTTTTTTGGGCAAAAAATTTAATATACATATAGAATTATTTTAATGTTCCATTGACTTAATTTAGTATTGTATAATCATGTTTTTTCGAAAGATCAGAGACCATGAGAAAAATTCTACACAACATGCAAATGGAAATTTTTTCATGTTCATTTACAAGCAAACAACACAAAGCTAGTGGTTTAGTGCCATATATTGGATATCTTTGGTAATATTTAGCCTCTGACATGCGACATTTTGATTTCCTTCCAAATGCAGGTGGTGACAATATCGTTGAATTTTACGTCTTAAAATTCATACCATTAAAACCCAAGCTGCTTTAAAAACAATTAAAACATAAAATGACAATAACCAAATCATGTTGGGTTCAACAATAAATAAGGAACAATAACATTACTGGACTGACACTTAGAAACTCAAATTTGCGACTACGTCTTCATACCCTGTTGCAAGCGCACAATCTCCATTGGTGGAACATTCAGATGTTTTGTTGGATTTCTTATTAGATGGACCTTCATCTGAAAATTTTGTTTTCTCCACCATAGCTAACAAATTCAATAATTTGAGGAGGTTATAGTGATGGATCCACCGAGTTGTGTACAATGAATGCACCATCACCACCTCTTATCATGTTCACCGGCACACTCTTATTCAGCTTAGGAGTAAGCTTCTTAGTTTAGCTGACAACACCAGGCATGTCGTCACTAGGGGTAATCATCACCTCCCTATTAGTGTGGAGTTATGAGGGTTAGAGTTGGATCTTTTGAGCATTTAAATATTTAATTTAGATACAAAACAACCTGGTCTAGAAATTTTGGAACATGTGGATGTTGGTTGCCGTAAAAGATTTTACTGATGCTTGGACGTAAAATTGAAATGCGATAGCTTAAGCTGAGAAGTAAAAGTCTGGCCAACTTTCTCATGGGGGGGGGGGGGGGGGACTTCTACACTTGTGCCCTATGTAATTTTAAAACCTTAGCAAACAATTTGATATTATTTTGTTTGTGTAAACTAATATGGGTGTTTGAACTCAAACGAAGATACCATCAGCTGTACAACCTCTGCGGCGGGAACATTTATCAATTTAGTTATCTCCCCATCAAAGGTAACGAAGACGTATGTTATCAAAATAGACGTGAGTTCCTGATGTTGCATTAAGGAAAAACCGACCTGCAATTACAAAAGTGGTTAGTTTGGAAAATGGTATGCTCATTAACTATGGCAAACATAAGATGGCAATCTCCGAGATTTTTTGGGTTTAAGTTGGTGGTGACAATGACTTTACGCTCCATAACCTCAAGTATTAATTTCTTATGCATGTGATCAACAACGAAATCATACACACTAACAGTAACGATGGCTCCTTGCAGAGTTGTGTGAAATTTATAATTAGACAAATTTCATTATGAAACAAAAGAAAACACCAACTGAAAGCCTTAAAGCAATATCAATCAGTGTACGTACTCGTCAACTCGGATTGTAACCATAACATGTTGGATAGCCTAAGTTTCATTGTTGAAGATGTCTTATGCCACAAACATAACAAAGATGTCTGCATGGATTTATTAAAAAAACAGTGTCGCACGATGCAAATTTATTCAACCAAAAAAAGCTAGAGATTAGGAAAAGGAGGAGTTGTAAAGAAGCCGACAGTCGACGTCTATATTAGCCATAGTCATTGCCTCTTCAAACTTTGGGAACTTGAACTTCTCGGCTGGGATTGTGACAGTCGTCTCTGAAATCTTCATAAACTTGGTTTGGTGGTTAAAGAAACCAAAAACTGGTGAGTATGAGAGTTTGAAGTGCCGTTACTTATTGTGACATTAAATCTACTCAGCTCATAGATTCTCATTTTCATCAGAATATGCTTAATAGTGTTCAGTCTATGAACACTAGTTGACCCTTGGACCAGCGTAGATTGGAAAATATTAAGTTTTTTTTTTCAGTTTCGTGATTTCAAATGATGAAGCAGAAATATGGGAAAGATGCAACAAATGAAGTTGATTAATCGGTACCTTCAAATCGAGGAATATCAAACCCAAACCCATGAGCTCTCCTCTTTTCTTCACATTCCTTCTGAAAACTATAGAAGGTGTGTAACAACTGCATCCTTGCAATGTTCGGCCTTGAGATCGGAAAAATGGAGATGAGTTATCGCCTTTCCTTGATGGTATTCTTCTACGGTTTTATGATACTGTGATTTGAAGAAGATTTGTGATTTCTCTTGGCACCTCGATGAAAAATATACATAGTAACATATGGATATGGGAGGTTAAGCAAATGGTGATACTAACCACTAAAGCAAAGATCAATAATGAAACAACTGCTTGTATTTAAAGTATAGCTATGCAAAACTATATAAAAGTTTAAAATTCCTCCTTGACTAATTCTCGTATAATATCTGATTAATTGATTGTGTGCTAGACTCTATCTATCCGCATGCGTAACGCTTAGCGCAATTCCAAACAAGAGTTTCAGCAGGTGAAGAGAGCATTTCAACTTTATCAGATTAGAGATTCTAAATTAATTATCCGAGTAGATGTATTGCATTTCAAGTGAGTTTAACTTTTTTTTTGGTAAACAACTTTAATTGTAATCCATTTCCATCGTTACGTTTTATATTAAGAGTTTGTCCAGAGACAGAAAAAGAAACAAAACTTGTATCAGAGTTTAACCAAAGAGATAAACAAGGACTGACAAACAGAAGAAAATGTAGAACATAGGTCACTCAAAAAAAAAGATCAAAGACAAGTAAAAAAATTAACCTGAGAAATTAGTCAACATAGCTTCCCTGTGCGGATGGGTATCAAATGAGAATCAAAGATTTCCATAATTCATAAATAAATACGAAAATGTGATTTTTTAAAATTGAAAGACTTGAAAAATGGACATGTTCTTCAATTCCTTTCTTTTTGGCTGCCTGTCTCTGTCCGATATTTCTCTCTCATGATCTTACTATCTTTACTTAGCTGGAATCTTCTTCTTTTATTTCTTTTTGAAATATAGCTGGTTTCTTCGCAACTAGTTTCTTCCATGTTATCGATCATTTCCCTTTAAATCCCTTTTGAAATAAAAATCATTTCATTTCCAAAAATTTCTCCAAATTCTAATTACCAAAGAACATATATTCTTCAAAACCCTGTTATCTAATTCCTACTCAAATCCTCACCAAACCAAACCTTCAGTTCATTTGATTTTGCTCTAGTTGTATTAGTCTCAGCTTTGTCTCAAGTGTTCTCTAATTCCACCATTTCAATTCTTCAAACCCAATCACTCCCTTCTCTGTTCCTACCTTCCAAAAAAAAAAAAAAACTTATCTTTGAGTTAAAGTTTTCTTTTACTTAAATCATATAATCCCAATTCCCAAGAAAATCTAATTCTTAAACCCATCGGCTTCTAATCGTAAAAATCTGAGCTTTAAGGTAAAAAAATGTCGGTAGCTTGTGGACTCGAATGCGTCTTCTGCGTTGGTTTCAGCCGGTGGGCATGGAAACGCTGCACACACGTGGGCTCCGACGACAGCGCCACGTGGACAGCAGCAACACCCGAAGAGTTCGAGCCCATCCCACGAATCTGCCGCGTGATCCTCGCCGTCTACGAGCCCGATCTCCGAAACCCTAAAGTCTCTCCATCGATCGGAAAATTCGACCTAAACCCAGATTGGGTCATCAAAAGAGTGACCTACGAGAAGACCCAAGGACGATCTCCGCCGTACATCGTCTACGTGGACCACGACCACCGTGAGATCGTACTCGCGATCCGCGGTTTGAACTTAGCGAAAGAGAGCGATTACAAGATCCTTCTGAATAATAAACTCGGTCAGAAGATGCTCGGTGGTGGGTATGTTCATCACGGGCTCTTGGAATCGGCGGCTTGGGTTTTGAATCAAGAATGGGAGACGCTTCGTGATCTTTGGGAGGAGAATGGGAGAGAGTATGATTTGGTCTTCGCTGGTCATTCTTTGGGGTCTGGTGTTGCCGCATTGATGGCGGTCCTGGTGGTTAATACTCCGGCGATGGTCGGTGATGTGCCCAGGAGTAAGATTAGGTGTTTCGCGGTGGCTCCGGCGAGGTGTATGTCCCTTAACCTCGCCGTTAAGTATGCTGACGTCATCTTCTCAGTTATTTTGCAGGTTTAGTTCGAAAACCCTTTGTTTTAATTGTTATTAGTGCCAATATGGTTATTTAAATGATTCAAGAATGTGGTTTAGAGAGATGGAGATTTTAATTCTACACAAAAATTCCGTAAAATAGCTAAGACATCGGATTTACAATGTTAGACGAATTGAGAATTTTTTTTTGACAGAAAGGAGGTTAAAATGATACTATTATTTTGCAATGTTATATAAGATAAAAGATTTGACTTGTTGTTTAGGTTTTTAAACAAATATTTAGATTTACTTAGAAATTGTTAAAAATACCATAAGTTAAGTACTATTTTTCAAAAATACTTTCAATCAAAAATATATTAACATTTAGATTTACATTTTATTGATTATGTTTAGGGTTTAGTGTTAAAAGAGTAGAGTTGACTGTCTAAATGTTTTATAAATATTTAGAAAAATAAGTGTAATATATTTTCATCATAAATTTAAAGTATTTTTGAAAATAATCATTTTTAAAAGTAATTTTAAATTTTTTTATTAAACTTATGATACCATTGAAATTTCTCCGATATTATCATTTACGTTTGAAGGGTAATGGTTCAGTTTTCTTTAGGGGTGAGAATTTTTAAGATTTAGTCTAGATTTTATACTAATTTCTGAGTTAAGACATCGGAGTTACAATGTTAGATGAATTGAGAATTTTTTTTTGAAAACAGAAGATAGGTTGATATGATGTCAACATTTTTAGGATAATTTTAGATGAGATAATTGAGATTTTTAAGACAGTGGTTCAGTTATATTTAGAAAAACTGAATTATTTTGATATAAATATTTACACTATTTTAATAATTTTTTTTGTTTGGATTGTGATGGTTAGTCCATTTTTGACCAAAGCATTGTCATAATCAGCCTCCCTAAGTTAAGAATATGCTTTGTGTCTTATAACATTGAATCGAAGAATCGCATTTCTCTTTTTCCTTCTCGAGTTTTAGTCAGAATATTCTGCTAAGTTTGTACTCATTGGGGAGCTTGGTTGGTTGTTAAGAAAAGCAGGTTAAACGTGGAGTAAGATAAAACTTTAGTCTTATTCTTTTTTTTTTGTCGAATTGTAGGATGATTTCTTACCAAGAACGGCAACACCATTAGAGGATATTTTCAAGTCCATCTTCTGGTTAGTGTTTTATGTTTTTCGACTTCCAAAATGTTTATGTAGTCTCTTTTGGTTAGGAACCTCTTTAACATTTTGTAAAATGTGGTGGTGGACAAGCTTGCCTTGCTTGTTGTTTCTAGTTTGTTTGAGAGATACGTTTATACCGGAGGGTCGGAAACTAAGGGATCCTCGAAGACTTTATGCTCCTGGTCGAATCTATCATATCGTGGAGCGAAAGTTTTGCAGGTAATAATAATATCAAACTTGATGATACCTAATTTTCTTTGTGATTCTTTCTCTGATTATTGTTTTGTATATTTAGATGTGGAAGGTTTCCTCCTGAAGTGAGAACCGCTATTCCCGTTGATGGGAGGTTTGAACATATAGTGTTATCATCGAATGCAACATCGGACCATGCCATTTTATGGATAGAAAGAGAATCTGAAAAGGCCCTTCAGGTTATTTTAAAGAAAATGTATAAAGGCATTATTATTTAGGATTTTAATAAAGTAAAAATGGTGGGTGTTGGTGTGGTTGTAGGAATTGAGGGAGAAGAGTTCAGAGACAGTGTTGACAATGGCACCAAAAGAAAAGAGAATGGAGAGGTTAAACACTTTAGAGAAAGAGCACAAAGATGCGTTAGAGAGAGCTGTGAGTCTCAATATCCCACATGCAGTGTCTGCGGCAGAAGAACAAGAAGAAGAATGCAACAATGCCGAAGCATCAGAACCAAAGGCGAAGAAGAAGAACTGGGACGAGGTAGTGGAGAAGCTTTTTCATAGAAGTAATTCTGGTGAGTTTGTTCTAAACGAGAACGTTGATAGAACTGAAACGTAAAAGACACATGACATAAATGGTTTGATTTTGTTAATGGATCGTCTTTTGTTTTTTACTCAGTTTTGTGCATTTGTGCGGCTATTGCTTTCTAACATATGAAAACTATACATATGGGTTTCTGAGAGTAATCCAAATCAGTTACCTATTTTTTCATTTCAGTGTAAACCTTAAATAACAAGCAAATTTCACTTCTATTTTTATAAGTTTTGTACTATAGGTTAGAATTCTAGCACTCATATTCTATCTATTTTTCTAAATTATACTTCCAATTAAATTGAAACAAACATTCCTCATTTACTTAACACTAATACCAACCTCCAAACAAAACCAAAATCACTAGAAACGAAGAGCACAACACATCATATCTCAAACACTGACACTAAGTAGTAACAGACAAACACACGAGCCTAAGTAGTAACAAACAAACACTGATTCTTTTTCGAGCTTTTTTAGGAAGTGTTCATTGCATCTGCGTGATAGCTCTCAAGATCCTTGTCAAGATCAGCAGCCGATTTCTCCACTGGCTTCTTCCCATTCCCTCTTCCACCACCACGGCCACGGCCGCCACCACGCCCTTTACCACCACGAAACCCGCCTCTTCCTCCTCTCATTCCTCCATGCTGGTTTTGACTGCAAACAAGAGTAGATCCAACGGTTACTATAAGAACAAAACAGGCCTTGATGTCTATTAGAACAATATTTTAGTTTGGTTCAGCAAATTTTCAGTTGTTTGGCTTCAATGCCAATAATTATACACGTACTAAGACAAACGTGCTATACTTACATTGGAAGGCGATTAACAGGAGCGGAACCTCTTCCTCCTCTCCCTCTCAATCTACCTAAACCTCTCCCTCCTTGCCTGCCAGCATCAAAGAAGATTGTGTTAATCATTTATCTCTAGTGCAATGCATAAACAGAGAAAGACATTAAGTTATACTGGATAACGACGGTCCTCTTCAGCCTTCCACTGAGTCCAGAGACATTCACATTCACACGACCAGATAAAGGAACCTCAGAATTGTTTCCACCCAAAATCTCAAGTCTCATTGGCCTTCCATCCAATAACACATTGTTGTATTTCTTAAGAGCTTGAATTGCATCACTTCTTCTTGGATACACGACTTCAGCTGTGCCCTGTATAGCACAAAGGAAAATACCAAAGAAGTCACAGTTAGAAAAAGCAGAGGCTTTTCTACAATCAATAAGATAAAATTCGTGAGAACTTACACTTGGACGCCCATTTTTATCAAAATGAATCGCATAACGTTTTAGCTCCCCAATCTCAGAGAAGAGTTCCTAAGATCCCACAAAGATATAATTAGTGTTCGTTTCGAAAAGTAAAACCACAAAATATGTAAGTCAAGATTATTATTATACCCTTATGTCATCGTTTGTCACACCATTGTCTAGGTTGGTTATATGGAGCCTGGTTTCAACGTCAACTCCTGACACTCCAGCAGCTCTTAGGCCATCTTCAAACAAACCATTCTGCCATGGCACGCTTCTGGTCCTATGAACAGGCTATTGAAAAGACCAGATAAAATCAATACAATGTTTCTGTTGAACTTCTGCAATGTCAATGAAATATAATTCCAAAATGTAAGAAGAGACCACCCATTGTCTGAAAGAACGAAAACCAGTGAAAGCAAAGAGCTCCAACAAGTAGTCAAGAACCATCCAATGAGAAATCAAATGAAAAGGGGGAGCAATGAATTTCTGGCGACTGCATATTGCTCACTGCTCCGGTTCCAAGAGAAAGTCTTTGTACCCAAGAAAAAACAGGACATTCATAGTACACTGAAGAAAATCAAGATGCTGCAAGATGTTCATGAATAACTTCATGCATGATATACTGTGTAGGGCTAAGTTACTACAGGCCCTATATACTGCCAGAACAGTTAACTGAACTCCCCCCACCCCCAAACACCAGACATCTTTTGTGGTAGTGGATGAACAAAGATTGGCTTTCAGATTCATGAAAGCTCCTCAACTTAAAATCACTGTGGCAAAAGCAACAAAGAACTTGTCCACCTATCTATACATGTCCGCCAAAGTCCTCACAAAAAGTCACAAGTCAACCACATAAACCGAAATTGCAGGGGTAAGAGGCTTTTCTAGATGAAATCATCTCCATGAATTACAAAGAGGCATGTATCAGCTCCTATACGGGTCTGAATGTTAAAGCATGTCCTTTATTGTCTGAAATAAGACTTGTATGCATGAATGAGAAAAACCTGCTTCTCCATAACATAAGAGAGGCTCCCATCGTTTAGTTTTTAGCATTTGACACCATATAGACTCAGATATCCAACTATACAACATAGAAGATCCCAGATTATGAGCTTGCCTTGTTAATGGTGAAGGATGAGGTCCGAGGAGCATTCACAGCAAGAGGGCCTCTTCGAGCAGGTCCATTTCCTCTTCCACCACCAAGAAACCCATTTGATCCATGACCACGACGACCACCACCACGGCGAGAAGTTCCTCTTCCCCCAGACCTTGCAGCCTTACCCCTCTTGATAGATTCATCAAGAGTCATATCTAAAGCTCCAGACATCTTCAGCACAATAAAAATCTAACCCTTCTTATGTCAAACACAGAATCTGAAACAGATACAGAATTATAGTAATCAAACACAAATCTAATGACCAAAATCAAAAATTACGAAATGAAAGAGAGCCTGAAGGCATATAGAATCATCAAAAAGAGTTAAAATTCGGAAGCGGCAAAGAAAATGTTCAAGATCCCATGAAATATCACAGATCAGGTAAGCAAAACGAAGCAAGTGTGAAAAAAACAACAACAACGAGGAAATCGATCGTTCTCGAATCAAACGAACATCTATCGAATCCCTAGATCGACAGATCTATGCATCTTACACAAAAAATGGAAATCGAGAAAGGATGAAGACTTACCAAGAAGGAGATCGGAACCGAGAGAGAAGATGGAATGATTGGGATTAGGGTTTTGAGGAGAGTTTTGGGCAAACTTTCTTCGGAGTTTGGGGGGAGAGAGGATACTTTCGTAATTAGCTGATGTGATTTGACTAGATGACGACGCAGATAAATGGGCCAATGGCGAGGATACTTTCGTAATTAGCTTCAAAATCTGTGATTTGGAATTAGATAACGAATCATATTTTCATATGGACCAAGTGGGTTGGCAAAGTTCTACTTTAGCTCTCTTCTAATTTGATCCTTAAACTTTTATGAAGTTAAATGATTTTTTTTAAATGTCATTTTAACTCTGTCTAATTTTATTTAAGGTAAATATATCAAATAAAATTTTTTATTTTTTTTTCATAAAAATAAATCTTAAAGAAAAAAAAGATCAAAGTAGATCTTTTTTTATTTTAAATTTTTTAATATTTTTTTTAATTTTAAACTTCACCTTGATCGAGAACCTCACCTCATAATTTTAAACCGTGAATCTAAATTAGTTAACAAAAGAAAATATAATGTATATTTACACTTTTTAATAAAGTCTATTTTTAATCATTTTTCTGTTTTGAGGTCTATTTTGGTGACAAAAACTTTTCTAGGTTTATCTTAGAGTATTTCTCTTTTATTTATAGTTCATAATAAATTGTTTAATTACTCTAATTTATTAATTATACTTTTTCAAACTAAATTATCAGCTATACAAATCATACTAATTAT
>CAJHQQ010003690.1:0-39540 GCA_905132885.1 Moricandia moricandioides
ACCTTATCTATTCCCCCCTCAACTACTAAGCTCATAACAAATCCACCCAAACTTATGATTTCTCTTTAGATCTCCCCCTAAAGTTTTTATTCCTCCCTCTCTAATTCAATTTCAAAATCGAGACTAAAGAGAAATTAACTACGTCATGTAATTAGTTATTGCCCATTAGGAAAGAACCCGACCCGACATTAAAAAGAACCTGACCCGGATTTTTTTTTTAAAAAACCCAAATCGATTTGGGATTTTTATTAGGGTTAGTCTATCTTCTTCACTCAACGACACAGAAGGACCCCGAAGAAAAACTAGAAACAAAGAGAGAGAGAGAGAGAGAGAGAGAGAGAGAGAGAGAGAGAGAGAGAGAGAGAGAGAGAGAGAGAGAGAGAGAGAGAGAGAGAGAGAGAGAGAGAGAGAGAGAGAGAGAGAGAGAGAGAGACGAAGAGAGACTGCTAGAGAGAGAGTAGAAAAACGAAAGAGAGACTGCAGGAACAAGAGAGGATGAGCAGTTCAACTTCATCAACTCTCTTTCATTTTTCTTCTCTCTCTTCGTCTCTCTCTCTCTCTCTCTCTCTCTATCTCTCTCTCTCTCTCTCTATCTATCTCAATTCCTCGTTCTCTCTCTCTCTGTTTCCAGTTTTTCTTCGGGGTCCCTCTGTGTCGTTGAGTGAAGAAGATAGACTAACCCTAATAAAAATCCCAAATCAATTTAGTTTTTTTTTAAAAAAAAAAATCCGAGTCGGGTTCTTTTTTAATGTCGGGTCGGGTTCTTTCCTAATGAGCAAAAGCTAATTACATAATGTAGTTAATTTCTCTTTAGTCTCGATTTGGAAATTGAATTAGAGAGGGGGGAATAAAAACTTTAGGGGAAGATCTAAAGACAAATCATAAGTTTGAGTGGATTTGTCATGAGCTTGATAGTTGAGGGGAGAATAGATAGGGTGATTATATTTACAGGAGATTTTAGGCAGCCAACCCTGTTTTTTTGGTAACATAAGTCTTAATATTTGTCAAGGTGATTAATGTGAGAATCAATTCTCAAATCTCCACTTTATAGTTTTTGTTGACCATATGGGTTATAAAAGAGCACACTCCTTTCATTCTAAATACACATTGATACAAACAAGGAAAAAAAAACAATTCTCCCATTATAAAATAGTTATGATTATTTTTAGTTTGTTTTGTCTCAGAGTACAACACAAAAATATGTTTGTTAGATTCTATTCTAGTGATGCGGAATAGTCAAAGTATGGTTGTGTCATGGGATTCTGATTGTGTAAACACCGTCACATTACGTACAATTAAAGAATTAAGGAAAGAGTGTCTCGCCTCTGCACAAAATCGTTATTTGTTCATCATATTTTGACATCAAGTATTGTGTATTTTATTTATGTTTTTTTATCATTATATAAATAAATTATTCAGTTTGCCCTATCGTAAAAATTATATTTCCTATAATTATAATAGTTTGAAATAGTAGAAGAAGATTAAATCGACATACTTGAACCATCTTCAGTTTATTTCTTTATTTTTTTCCTCTAAAAATATAAGTAGATTCTTTTCTAACGTATATAACAAAAGTGAGTTGGAGATAGTCGTAAAGACGGTTTAGTCAATTTATAGTAGGTGTTTATCGCAGTAGACCACTAATCAAGCGCTCTTCACGAAAGTCAAATGTGTGAAATCATCAATTCTGATAAAAGAACATGCAAAGAGTTGTTTGATCTTCTTATTGGCACGCTAATATTCCATATTATTAGAACCGAGAGTTTGATCGAAGTATTATTTCTATATATGAACTTAAATCAATTGGATTACATTAGAATGAAATTGAGAAATGATTTATTACATAGTTGGAAACCAAACAGGAACAAATAAAGACCAATAGAATATAAGCAATAATAACATGGAATCAAACACTTTCACTTATATATGCTCTTAATGTCTCCATCTTAATAGAGTTTAAGGCACATATATAGTTATTTTTTTTTGGAGCTCACAAAGATCTCACTGGCTTCAATTAGTGTTGTAGTACCTAGGTTGTGGGTAACGTCCTGATTCAATGTCATTAACATCTCTAATGAGCAATTCATAGTGTCTTTTTACCTCTTCAGCTGATTTTCCGCTAACTGCTCTTGCCACATTTTGCCATCGGTCAGGAGTGTCCTTCTCGAACTTAGCCAAAGCCATTTCGAACTGTTTGTTCTGTTTCGCCGTCCATGATGAGGTAGAGCTCCAGGAAGTGCTGACTGAGTTGGAAGCCATTAGTATGAAAATGTAGGATAACTAAAGAGGGATGTTGAGAAGTGGATTTGTATTAACGATGAAAAATTGTTGATTTGCATTTAGTGGAAGAGTGTGGAGCTCCTTTTATATAGGAGAAAAAAAGCATATAAGCCAGTTGGAGGAATATATATTTTGAAATGAGAGACTTTGAGTGACCCAATATTTAGCAACCAGAAAGATCTATGATGATGATCATCATTAGAGTACAGTCCCTTGTTAGTGAAACTGAGAGATTCTTTAACCATTGCAATAGAAAATTAGGATGCTTCCTTTTCTTGATAGCATCTTTAATTCTTTCCAGTGAACCAAAAAATACTATTGAACCCTCCCTTTCCTCTTTCAGCATTTTTTATCTTATACTACTCAGAAGTGATAAGAACATTAAGATCAAAGTTATCAAAGTTACACCAATAAAAACATTAAGATCAAATTATATTTTATGTGTTACATTTGTGTTATATCCTTATTACAACTCATTTATATGTAAAGACATATCTCCTACCCTTAAATACAAATATCTTTATGCTTGAATAGAACTGATTGTGTATAAATTACACCACAAACTAAGAATGTATTATCTCATCAAAAGCATGTGATTGTTAAGCTTGTGTTTAATATTTCTTGCAATTTCCATGTTGTGTGATTTTGATAACAATATCTATTAGAGTTCCTTTTTGCAGCTATTTAGCTGTTGGATGATATGTCTTTTCTCTGATTAAGCTTTTATTTATTTCCCTTCCATCGCAAGGACTGTGACAAGAAGCGAATATTGCCATTGTTGGTCTAAAGATTTTTGAGCAACTTAAGGTAATCTTACAATTACTGGTTTATATTGAGCATCTTTTAAAAAAGGAACATATTTTCATGAATAAAAGATTAAACCCTATTTATGGTCCGATGCTTTAGCTAGTCGGTGTAGGTGTACGTCAGAACATGATTCCAATCATTAGACAATAAGACAAATCTCAGACGACACACAGTACTAAGATTTTGTACTTTGGCATAATCAATCAGTGATTTTAACCCTCTAAAACCGTGGGTGCCACGGAATAACATTCTTTGAAATATTAGGTCCGTTCATTCAAAAATATCAAAGATATTTTCTTCATCAAATTAATTATTTCTTTGTTGCAACCTCTTCTTTTTTTTTTTGTCCACGTTGCAGCCTCTTCTAAACTATTTTTTCTTACGCTAGCTCTTTTATCTCTTGGGGTCTTGTTCTTACACAAACATAATGAGAAAGGGAAAAGCAAAACATATTTAGAAATATTCAGGTGTTCCTGTCTTTTTTTACTTCCTTTGAACATGGTTAGAGAATCGGACAAATTTCCAATCTTGGGATCTTATCTTCGAGAGATCGTCTGCGTCTTTCATACGCTTGTTGTGTTCCTCTGTTTTAAACATTGTTCAATTCTCAGGTTATTCAACTACTGCGAGTTTATTGTCTTAGATGGTTTTCCTTAATGGTTCTAGCATCAAATATATGAGTTTTATATCTAACACCGGGTATTATTAAATGTTTAAATGATTCAGAAAGGATAAGGAAACAAAATAGTACTGAAATATTAATTTCTTATATATACTACTGTATCATCTGTATATACTACTGTATACTACTGTATCATCTGATATAGAATATTAATTTCTTTTCATCATATGTAATATAATTAAAGATTACATGATGATGTAATTGTGTTATCCATTATTAAAAAAAATTAGTATTGTATAAATACTACAAGAAAATAATTTATTAATTACGAAATTTAACGAAGAAAAAAAGACCTCGTAAATTTACGTGCCCTTTTACGAGGAAAGTCCCGAAACTCGTAGAATCCTCGTGAATGAACGAGAAACGTGTTTCCCCGTAAAATCGACATTACATAGCGAGAAAATTGCGTGGCATAATGAATTTCCTCGTAATTTCTCGCTAATATTACATGAACTTTACGAGGAAACCATCTACCGAGGAAACAACGAGGCCTACTGCTTTACATATTAGCTTCGGTGTAGTTGATGTCAACGGTGGACGAAGATACAACAAATTCGAGCCTTACATATTAGCTTCCCAAAAAGACCAAGTTTGCTATGTTCCATATCCTCGGATGACAACCTCGGAGATAAATTGGTTATCTGTTATCAAAGTTACACCACGTGGACGCATAATCGCTGGAGAAGAGCCACCTTTACAAGAAGAACACACCAATGGAGTTAGGAACCTGATCAACAAGTTGATGCCATCCTTCTCATCGATCCGCATAATCGTGAATACGAAGATTTTCCAGACGAAGCTGTTGAAGAAGAGTTTAATGAAGATGATGATGTTTCTAGTGATGACGAAAATGATAATAATATATCCAAATGATGTTTACTTTGTTTGATTAACGAATGTGTTTACTTTGTTTGATTATGAAAATGATGTTGGGGTTTGGGGTTTCAGTTTGAGGTTTAGGAAGAAGTAGAGATTGATGTTATAAGTTAATGAAGTTGGGGTTTGGGTTTTCAGTTTTTAGGGATATAGGAACATTCCTCGTAAATTCCTAGTAAAAAGAAAACACGGACATGGTTATTTCCACATAAGAAAGTTTCCTCGTAAACTCCACGTAAAGCAAAAAAACGGGCCTGGTTAATTCCTCGTAAGATTTCTTCGTAAAATCCTCGTGGGGGGGGGGACCTGGTTAATTCCATGGTAAATAAACACGGGCCTGGTTATTTCCTCGTAAAGCAAAAACACGGGCCCGGTTATTTCTCGTAAATGTACGTGGGCTTTACGAGGAAATAAACACGGGTCTGGTTATTTCCTCATAAATGTACGTGGGCTTTACGAGGAAATAAACACGGGCCTGGTTATTTCCTTGTAAAGTTACTTGGTTTTTATGAGGAAATATATTTGCCTACATTTCTCTCATTCGTAGCAAGTTCCTCTCTATCTCCTCTTAAGGTATTCATCTCTACTTCATCTCTAGATAATTTAGGTGGTTAATTTAGGGAATTTAGCTTATTAGGTGGTTAGTAATATATTTATGTTTTTAGGTGGTTAGTAATATCACTACAAGAAAACTAAGCTTTTACTAGGAAAATTTACTAGGAAAATATTTCCTCGTAAAATTACTACGATGTTACTTCGATTTTACGAGGAAACCTGTTTTCCTCGTAAAGTGCTCGTAATCTTACGAGAAAAAGGTTTCCTCGTAAAATCGAAGTAACCTTACGTGGCTATTACGAGGAAAACATCATTTTCCTCGTAAACTCATAGTAACACTTCTCCTCGTAAAATCCTAGTAACTCTTTACTACGAAATTAGGAGGAAAGATTTTTTTACTACGAAATTAAGAGGAAATGGATAGAAAATATCGAATTTAAATCAAAAACGTTTTTTGTACTTACTTTTCCTAGCAATTTCGTAGTAAATTCTCAGATTCAAAATTCCTATAAATACCACCATATGTGATTCATTTGAAACACACCAAAAAAAATCAGCTATAAGCTTAATCAAACACACAAAAAAATGTTCGGTCCGGGAAATATTTTCGAGTTCCGGAAGTGGATGTATTCACACAGAGATAATAACGGGAGGGTGACGAAAGAATTTCTCGAAGGGTTGGAGACGTTTATGCATCAAGCAGATTCGACACCACTCACGCAGGAAAGTGGTAAGATGTTCTGTCCTTGTCAGAAATGTTGCAATACCAAATTAGGCCCTCGTGAAAATGTTTGGAAGCATTTAATAAATAGAGGTTTCATGCCATATTATTATATTTGGTATCAACATGGAGAAGATGCTAGTTGTAGGAATGAAGGTAGCAGTAGTAATAGCAATTTTCAGATTGAACCGGTTGAGCATTTGCGTAATGAAGGTAGCAGTAGTAATAGCTATCATCACCAAGAGGAACAAATGGTAGATTGTGATAGGGTTCATGATATGGTAGGTGATGCCTTTGTAACTCATGATGATGATGAAGTTGAAGAACCTAACTTAGATGCAAAATTTTTTTATGAAATGTTAGATGCTGCGAATGAGCCAATTTACAGTGGTTGTAGAGAAGGTCTGTCTAAATTGTCGTTGGCTGCTAGAATGATGAGTATTAAAATCGATCACAATCTACCTGAAAATTGTATGGATGCATGGGCAGACTTGTTTAAAGAGTATTTGCCAGAAGACAATGTGTCTGCTGAATCTTATTATCAGATTCAGAAATTGGTATATAGTCTTGGGTTGCCCTCGGAGATGATAGACGTTTGCATCGACAACTGCATGATTTACTAGGGAGATGATGAGAAGTTAGAAGAATGTCAATTTTGTAAGAAGCCACGATTCAAACCGCAAGGTCGAGGGCGTAATAGGGTACCGTACCAAAGGATGTGGTACCTACCAATCACAGACAGATTGAAAAGATTGTACCAATCTGAGGAGACAGCTGGAGGGATGAGATGGCACGCCGAGCATACTCAGACGGATGGAGAGATGACTCATCCATCAGATGCAAGAGCATGGAAACATTTTAACAATGTACATCCACATTTCGCTAGCAATAGCCGGAATGTGTATCTTGGGTTATGCACTGATGGATTTAGTCCATTTGGAATGTCTGGGAGACAATATTCATTGTGGCCGGTCTTTCTTACACCGTATAACTTACCACCGGAGATGTGCATGCGACGAGAGTTTCTATTCATGACCATATTAATACCTGGTCCAAAACATCCAAAAAGATCTCTCGACGTTTTTCTACAACCACTGATAAAAGAGTTGAAAGATTTGTGGTCAACAGGGGTGAGGACATATGATTGTTCAACGAAAACAAACTTTACGATGCGAGCGATGCTTTTGTGGACCATAAGTGACTTTCCTGCATATGGTATGTTGTCTGGGTGGACTACACATGGGAGATTAGCTTGTCCATATTGTAATGGAATGACAGATGCATTTCAGTTGAAGCATGGTAGGAAGACTAGTTGGTTCGATTGTCACCGTCGATTTCTTCCGGTTCACCACCCATACCGAAGAAACAAGAAATTGTTCAGGCACAAAAGGGTTGTCAGGGACACTCCTCCTCCATATTTAACTGGAGAACAAATCGAAGCGCAAATCGATTACTACAGTGCTCTAGAAACAGCTCCTCGTGGTGGGAATTGGCATGTTCCCAGTAATATGCCTGATTATTATGGTGTTCAGCACAATTGGCACAAAAAGAGTATATTTTGGGAATTGCCATATTGGAAAGATCTTCTTTTGCGGCACAACGTCGATGTGATGTATATAGAGAAGAAATTTTTTGAGAACATCATGAACACTATATTGAATGTTCCAGGGAAGACGAAAGACAACGTAAAATCAAGGTTGGACTTACCCGATATCTGCTCAAGGAGTGAGCTACATATAAAAAGCAATGGACAAGTTCCAGTTCCAATTTTCAGACTGTCATCAGAAAAAATGTCTGCGTTGTTCAACTGGATGGCTTCAGAAGTGAAGTTCCCCGATGGGTATGTTTAAAATCTCTCAAGATGTGTTGAGAAAGGGCAAAAGTTCTCCGGGATGAAGAGCCATGATTGTCATGTCTTTATGCAGCGACTACTTCCCTTTGCGTTTGCGGAGCTACTACCGGCAAAAGTACATGAAGCACTTTCAGGTAATTAATTAATATAATACAATGACATGATTAATTTATTTCTATATATATATATATACACTAATATGGATAATTTTTGTTTTCGTATATATATAAGGAATTGGAGCATTTTTAGGGATCTGAGCACCCGCACTCTTAAAGTGGAAGTTGTCCAACAACTTCATGAAAACATCCCCGTCTTAATCTGCAACTTGGAGAAAATATTCCCGCCAACTTTTTTCGACGTCATGGAACACCTAATTGTCCACCTCCCGTATGAAGCATTACTTCGTGGACCCGTGCATTATGGATGGATGTATCAGTATGAAAGGGCCATGAAAACTTTGAAAGGAAAAGCCAAAAACCTAGCAAGAGTTGAAGGTTCTATTGTGGCGGGAAGTTTGACGGAAGAAACATCACATTTCACTTCGTACTACTTTGCACCGAAAGTACGTACAAGGAAACGAGCTCCAAGAAGATATGATGATGGTGGTGTCGTGCCGACATATATGGAAGACGATGTTCCAGACATCTTTTGTCAAATTGGGCGATTGAGTGGGAAATTGAAAGAGGTTTGGTGGTCGAGTGATGAAGACGTCCATAGTGCACACCTTTATATTCTTCTTAATTGCGAGCATCCATTGATCGCTTATTTTGAAAGATAAATATATAAACATACACACTTAATTTTATATATATATATATATATATATATATATATATATATATATATATATTTCAATATTAAATATACATAACATATATGATTTTACAGTCAATTTGAGACTAAGTCGAGGAAGCAATACCTGGTATATCGACAACTGAGTTAGACAAAAGGAAAGATCAACACTTTATCAAGTGGTTGAGGAAACAGGTATTTATTTATTACTTAAATTGTATGCATACATTAGCAAAGTAAGTTTAATTTCTAATTATTTAACTTTTTTGTTGCAGGTTGATTATGACGATCCTGAGTATCCCGCATGGTTTCGCGAATTACTTCAAGGTCCAGTTGCAAAGGTCACTACATCGTCGATGTATTTCACCCGAGGCTATACTTTTCATACCTATGACTATGGTAGACACCGGGCGACAAGTAATTATGGAATATGTGTGAAAGGCGAAACAGATTTCTACGGGATCTTGCAGGAGATTTATGAAGTTCAATTCCCGAGTATGGGTTTAAAATGCGTTATCTTCAAGTGTGAGTGGTACGACCCCATCGTAAACAGAGGTGTTCGGATTAACAAGAACGGTGTAGTTGATGTCAACGGTGGACGAAGGTAAATTCTTTTTTTTTAATATCCAGGTTTTCAGTATTAATTAAATTTTTCATAATGATCTTTATTTACGTAGGTACAACAAGTTCGAGCCTTTCATATTAGCTTCCCAAGCAGATCAAGTTTGCTTCATTTCATACCCTCGGATTACTACCTCGGGAATAAACTGGTTAGCTGTTATCAAAGTTACACCTCGAGGACGAATAATCGCTGGAGATGAACCACCATTACAAGAAGAAAACACCAATGAGATCGAGGTAGCTGAAGCAGAAATTGATGAGTTCTTACTCATTGATCCGCATAATCGTGAATACGAAGATGTTCCTGATCACTCAACGGACGAAGGTGTAGACGACGAGTTTTTAGAAAATGATGATGTTTCAACAGATGACGACAATGTATCCGAATGAATTATGTATGTTTATAAGTTTTTTTAATCACAAAAATGAATTTCGATTATATATCTTTTAAGTTTGTTTAATCACAAAATAAATTTGCATTTGGGGTTTAGGGTTTATGTGTAGAAGAGGTTAGGAGTTTGGTGGTAGAAGAGGTTATAAGTTAAGGAAGTTGTGGTTTGGGGTTTGGGGTTTCGAGTTTAGGGACTTATAAACCCTTTCCTCGTAAAACCCTAGTAAAAGAAAACACGGTCATCGAGATTGGCTTGGTTAACGATGTCCCTGCAGCGACATCGTCTTATCATCAGGAGCAGCACGATGTCAATGCTCAGCTGCGCTCGGAGTTGGCTTCGCTCACCCAGCATATCACTTCTCTCACCAATGTCCTCGACATTATGGCGGTTGGAAACCCGCATTTGGAGGAGATGTTGCGTCAGAGACGGGAAGGCGGAGAGATTCCACCATCACAGTCACAGCCGGCCACCAACTACGGACAAGATTTCTTGAGCCAGGACGACTTCGTTCAGCAATTTCACGACCACCATCCGTAGTTTTTTTATTTATTTTAATTGTATATTATGAATTTTAAAACTTTCTGTATTATTTAGTTATTTATAAAATATTTTGTTTTTTAGTTTTTATTTATAATTTGATTTTTTAAATTTTTTAAAAATAAAATAATTATATTTATAATTAATTTTTTTTAATAGGGAAAAAACCATTTCGAAGCAAAATCCTCGTAAGGACTCCAAGTAAAATCCTCGTAATATTTCCTAGTAAGTTCCTCGTAATGTTTTACTACGATCTTACTAGGAAAACCTTACTACGATGTTACGAGGAAATGCTGCGAGGAGCTTACGAGGAAACCTGACCCATGACTTTACGAGGAAATGTTTCCTCGTAAATTAGCTACGACTTTACGAGGAAAAAGGCTTTACGATGAACGTTTTACGAGAAAATGAGTTTCCTCGTAATTTCCTAGTAAATGGCCATTTACTAGGAAATTACGAGGAAACTCGTCCTAGTAATGGCCGAGTTTTCTTGTAGTGTATATTTATGTTTTTTTATTAATATGTTGAATTAATTTTTTTTGTAGATGGTTAGAGCTAATAAGCTTAAGAAAGCGACGACTCATTATAGGGACATGTTTACCGTGCCTAGTACTCATATAGGCGCATCATCTTCATCTCCCGGTTTGGTTCCAGAAACTGTCCCCGAGAGTCAGTCTTTTCAGAGAGTCTCGCAGTCGCCTCCTCCTCCTACTGCGGCCGAAGTTCAACCCGACTTGTTCGTTCCGCCGACGGCTCCTTATGCTACGTACACCGTCGAGGACCTTCTTGCTCAGCCAGGCAGGGAAGGTTTACCATTCCTAGACCCCGACCGAAAGGAAGGCGCTTACTGGTATGTTTCATGTTTACATATATTTTTTATTTATAACAACATTCAAATATTTAATAATTTTAATTTGTTTTTATTCTATTCAGGTTTGGGGCCGACAATCGTGTCGCTCGGACCGTAACCGAGGTGATCAAAGGTTATTTTCCCACCGCACATCCGAACTGGAAAACGACACCGAACCACGTCTGAAAGACGTGGTTCAAAATGTTCACGGTAAATGACTATTAATTTTATTTTTTTAATTATTACGATTTTTAAAATATTTTTAGACTAATGTTAATATTTTTTAATTTGGTTTACAGCAAAAATGGTGTTGGTCCATAGGAGTGAACGAGTACGTGAAGGAAGCTTTTGTCAAAAAAGCAAAAAAGTGATTGTTGGACACGGTGTCTAACTGGAAGGATGATTATTTGGTCCACAGTTATGAGCACGGGAAGCCCGCTGAGCTCACAACGGAGGTGTGGGATGGCCTCATACGTTATTGGAACTTGCCATCCTTGATCAGAGTCTCCAACAACTGCTCATCTTCCCGTCTGACGAGAGACGAGCATGGCAACTTGCCCATGCTTCATCTTCAGGTCAAACACCACACGCCGGTGTCCGTCTACAGATGGTAAATATTTAAATTAATTAATTTTTTTATTATATTTATTTTAATTCATTAATTATTTTTAAAAAATATTTTTAGGCTAAAGAGACGGGAGTTCTACCATCTCTTAAGGAACTTTACGAGAGGACCCACAAGAACAAGGCTAAAAATTTGTAGATCCTAGATCCGAGCAAATCTACAACGATGTTGTTGCTCGGGTTGAAGAGTGCCAAACCCAGCTGACCCAGCAGTCCGCCGATGGGATATCCGTCATATTATCCACAGCTCAAAATTGTTTTATTATTATTCATTTAATATCTTTTTTTTATTATTGGCTAACATTAATTTTTATTTTTTTAAAGGTCGTCCCTAAGAAAAAGAGACGTAGATTGGGGATTAGTTCCGTTAATGATGTCCCAAGAGCAACATCTTCTTATGCTCAGCGACGGGAAGATGAGACTGCTCAGCTGCGTGCGGAGTTGCACGCGACACAAGCTCAAATGAGTTCACTCTAGAGTTTCCTGGATGTTCTAGCGGCTGGAAATCCGCAATTGGAGCAAATGTTAGCAGCGAGACGGAGACAATTGGGCATTCCAGACCCAGACCTCCAGAACGAGATGGACAGAAGGAACGACGACTCTCAGAACCCATTGCTCTTTTATTTCCTTTTGTTGTAATATAAATTGTATAAAACTTAAATATTTATAAAATATTTTCGTTCTATTTTATTTTATTTCAAAAAATATTTTTTTTATATTTTTTATATTTAATATAATTATCAATGCAGGGAAAAATAAGTTTCGAAGTTAATTACTCGTTAACTTTACGAGGAATTAACTACGAAAGGTACCGTGGTATTTACGTGGAAAGTTTACCTGGATGTTAAGACGAAAATTAACGAGGGTCTTAAGAGGAGATACTTACGTGTATTTAACGAGGAAAGGTTAGCGAGTATTTTACGAGGAAACACTTACGTGTAATTAGCGAGGAAAAGTTAGCGTGTATTGTGCGTGGATATGTTGCGTGTCTTTTACGAGGAAATTTAGGTCCGACTTTACGAGGAAACGTTTCCTCGTAAGCTTACGTGGATTTAGCGAAAAAATTGTCTTTACGACGAACATTGCACGAGGTTTACCATTTCGTGGTTATTTCCTCGTAAACTCTCTTTTACGAGGATTTAACTACGAAATCGACCTTCGCTAAGTAATTGTTTTCTTGTAGTGAAAATGATTTATTTTTTTATAATTTTGATTTATTAATATTTTAAAAAAATTAGACAATATTTTAGAGATTATTTATTTTAATTAAAAATTACTAAGATATTATATTATTAACTAAGAACATGTTTAAGTGAAAATGTTATAATTTGATTGGTTTTAAACTGTGACATGAGGATGTATATACGTGATTCAACGCTACTTATGATTAGCCTTGCCAAAGTTGTTGATTAGATTTGTGACTTTTTTGGTTTAAAAATAAATCAAATTAATATATTATTCAAAGAAACTCATTTCACAAACAAACAAATATATTAGTCAAATCAACAAATTATCATTATATAAAAATCTAATCACTACTATAACAATATTATAAATAAAGAATTTAATGTTAATAGATATCTATATACAACTTTATCATATTATAAAGTATTTATGATAAATATTTCAAATTGATACGGACTATATAGTTTTATGTGAAAATAGAATATAACTCTATGCAGTATTATCATATTATAAAGAATATATATGATAAAGAATATATACGATAAAGAATATATATGATAAATATATTAAATATAATTATTAGTATCTATATGATTAAATTGTTGTAAATGTAATAAAATGTAGTTTAATATGAAGATCTAACAAAACCTAGTGAAGGCTTTGCAGTTGAGAGAGAGAGAGAGATGACAGACATATGATTTATTTAAACGTTTAAACGTGGAAAAAAAGTTAAACGGGATCAGGGTGACTGCCAGTCAAAGGAAAAAAACCACAAAAGCTAAAAAATTATATTGTTATTACATAACAAACCTGTTTATATCTTTTAAGGTGTCAGCTGACCCCGCTTCTATGCTGGTGAATCTGCTTCTGGTCAGAGTAAGAGTAAGAGTAAGAGTGAGAATGAGAATGATGATGATGATGATGATGATGATGATGATGATGATGATGATGATGATGATGATGATGGTGATGGTGAGAGATTGAATATAAGTGAAGGTGAGAGAATGTATATAAGAGAGATCATTTGATCAATAGTACGTCATCGAACTTTAAAATTTGTCAAACGCCAGTGAAGGTGAAGACTTTGGAACTTAAAATTACTTTCTATCTAAGTCAAAATATATTAGAAAGAAAATAATGTTCAAAATTGAAAAAAGTAGTTATTAGATTGTTTTATTTTTTTGTTGATTGTGTTTTCATTTAACGTGGATAACAATTCAGTTACTTAACAAAAAAAAAAAACAATTCAGTTACGTGTTTAAATATAACAATTTAAGAAACATTAAGTCATCAACATGGATTATCTCATTATAATATATTTTAACTGATCTTTTCTTTCTGAGTTTGATCCTTTGATCCTGATCTTATATTTGCTGTACACATAAATTAGGTCGAACTCTTAACAATCAGCATGGGGGCTAATATATCAGATCGAATAAACATGAGTTTTAATATGTAACTAGTCTTTGACCCGCGCACCCGCGCGGGTGTTATTTTTATGAAAGTCAAATATTTTAAACAATTTGTTTGATATAACTTTATATATGAATGAAACTTAATATTCGATATTCGTTATTCGATCTGGGATCCCATCCGCTTCAAAAAACGGATATTCAGGGATCCTGATAGTGAGTTACGGATTCGACTGATCCAAGTACGAATTCATATGGTAAAATTTAGGTCTGAATATCCGGGTCTGGATATTAAATATTTAAAATTTAATTATAATTATCTATGTATATTATATATACTTTTATATAAAATAACTAAAATTTTAATTTTAAATTTGAATGTTCTTAAAGTTTTTTAAAATAATAACTTTAAATAGACTAATAGATGGTTAATAGTTAGTTTTTAATTAAAAAACAGGTCCAAATATCCGCTTGTATTCGAATTTTAGTCCGAATATCCTAACCTCGAATATCCAGATCTGGATAACAATTTTACGAATCCGACGAATGCATATCTGAATCCGTATATCTTAAAATACCTTAGAAATTCGATCCGTCCTAGACATAACTGTGTATGTATTATATGATGATTAAAAATTTTAAATTTATAAATTACATAAATTATTCATATTAGATATATATGGTACAAATGAATAATACATTGTATTTGTTTGTATATATAACCATTTATAATAAATATTAGTATGTATTTTAGTTACTAAATTGTTATGGAAAGTTACATGATTTTGTTATTGTAAATGAATAAGTTCAGATTATATCAAAAATTATTGACATTATTAATTTTTTTATAGTTCAAATATAGTTGATTACCTTATATGAATATGAATAAAAAATAGAACTAATTTAATTATATATATATATATATATATATATAAACACATATACATTTTTTTATGAAATCTCCAATTTTAATGATAAATGTTGTTAATGGGCTTAGCCCAAATTTATTTTTTTCTTGTTTATAATCAATGTTGATGTTTGGATGTAAGGATAGTATCAATGGCATTTTTTGTAAATATTAAGTAAAAGAAATGGTTATTTCTTATTTGTACTTCAATTTTAATAGATTAGATATTTATATTTTGACATACTATTTTATATTTACTATTGTTGTAACATCTTAGACTAAGTTTTAAATTGTATTTAAATTTACATACTCATCTGAAACTATAAACTTCACATATCTCCAGTAAGCACTATTAATATCAATTTATAAACTAAGTTTTCATGATCGCAATTTTTAAGCAAATATATTTCACTATTTCTTAGAAAATATCAATCAATGAAAAATGTTATGTTTATCCAATTCAATGACATGCACACTAAACAATTCTAACATTAGACATACACGATATGTACATAAATTTTCATCATGCATATATAAGATGTGATATGCATAAAATTTATTAATTATATTAAGTTTCGAACATACATGATGTATTTTCATCATGCATATATAAGATGTGATTATTGTTTCCATATTTTACATATATAATATGCATAAAATTTATCAATTATATTAATACTCGCATATACATGATGTATTTACATTATCCATATAATAGGTGATTTTTGTTTCCATATTTTACATATATCATATTTTATATAACTGACAATTATATATATATATATATAGTTTTTTCATTAAGTTAATGCCCACACATATGTGTGATCCGTCTATCTAGTATTTTAGTATCGTACTAACTGAAAAAGGGAACAAAGAATTTGATACTAGAACAGAACCCGTGCCGTGCGCGGTTAATTTTAATTTTTATAGTTAAACATTTATTTTACTTTATAGATTGTAAGGTTATTGTTTCTACCTTTTAGAAAATCGTATGTCGTCAAAGAGCTATGAATACCTAATATAAATATTTGTATATGAAGTGACAATGAGAAGTTTACACCAATTCTAATTTTAATATGTCACTTTGATCTACTAACCTTAACCTTAATTTTACATCCATTTCATATGGTTGGAGATTTTTTAGAAAATTAATTTTTATATGATCTATTTTGAATGTGTTTTACGGTTTTTAATTAAATATATTAGTGAATATATGATATGTTAAAAATTAGATTTAATATACATGATTTCATTTATAACTGACTAGTTTTTTTGAAAAAATTATAAACATTAAGGAATGTAAGATATGTGAATTGTTTATTATATAGATGTTTTTTTATTTTTGAAATACATTGTGGTTGATTTCGGATTAATGACTAATTTGATTTAAATTGGTTGAACATAGGTATGATAAATTACATGTATAAATAAATATGTTATATATGTAATCTAAATGATTTAGATGAACATGTGTTTAATATTCCAAAATTAAATATAACACATGAAAAATAAAATATGACTCAAATTTAATAAATTAGATGTATTTTAATATTTTTTTTAAAATATAAATAAATATTTAAAATAATTCTTAAAAAAACTTTTTTTTTAGATATACTTTGAAAATAATTATTTTAATTTGTAATTATCAGTAAAATATAATTAAAATATTTTATATGTTTTATTTTTTTTTGTTTTGAAATAAAAACTGAGTTAATGTTAATTTATAATTATATTTTATTGATAATTATAATTTATATTAATTAATTACGAATATAAATTTTAAAAGGATTCTAAAAAGAGATTGTTAGATTTTTTTTTAAAACAATTGTTTAATTGCTTTTGATTAAGATATTAAAAATATTATAATTAAACTATGTATATTTTAATTAATTTTCTAATAATTAGTCCAAATAAAAATATCACACATCTCAAAATCATAGGACTCTAATTTAATAGATTAGATATATTTTAGTATCATAACCAATGCAACACACAATTCCATATTAATAAAAAAGCACGATTCATGGTTATAATGTTGTACTTTCTTTGTTTGGCTAGAGAGATATGTATTTAGAAAATAGGATATACAAATTAATAATATGGTACCTATATATATATATATATATATATATATATATATATATATATATATATAAGAATACAATGTATGAAAATTAGATAATTCTTATAAATTGTGTTCTAAATTTGGAGAATAATGTCGAATTAGCGGTGTCTAATGTATTTTACCTTTTAATTTAGATTTTAAAAATTATAATTACAATATTAAATTTAGCTTTTTTTTCTTAAATGTTTATTATTAACAATCCTACTATATATTAATTGAGAAATTACTTAAGTGACTTTTGCTATGTGTCGATCATTAGTAAAATTTAGAGATATTTCTATTAATTTTATTGGTTGTTGATATTTGAATTTCATTTATTTAATTAAAGTTTTAAATAGGAAACTAATCATAGAATCACATAATCTGATCTATATTACCAAATAAAGAATTAAACTTTTTAAATATAGATGAACTAACATATTTTATATGGAAACAATTAAATATCATATATTATATTATAGAAATTTATAATATACATATGAATACATATTATATTATAAAAATAATTATAGAAACGATTTTAAACATATTTCTATTAATAATGGATAAATAATCATAGAGTGCGAAAAATTAATTAACCTAAACCTAATAATATTTCTTATACCACTCACTATATATATATATATATATATATATATATATATATATATATATATATATATATATATATATTCTAAAAATGTGTCCAATGAATGCAAAACAGTCAAATATACAATTTTTAAAAATTCAAGTCATTTTTCAATGAAAATGTTTGATAGTATAGTTGAATTATCATTTTCAGAATAAATTAAAATATTTGTATATTTTAAAAAAAAAGAAATTTATATGGTAAGTTGTTAAAAATAAATTAAACAAATGAAAAAGTTTATTATAATACAAAATTGGAAAAATCAGAACATTATATTGATACGAGACTAGAGTTAATACTCTATTAATTCAATTATTATACCTTCGATTATAATAAAATTATATGGTAAGTCATTTAAAATAACATTAATCAATGAAAATTTTATTATAATATAAAACTGAAAAATTGGCAAACTTATATTAATTTTTACTTTAATAGAAAAAATTGCGGATTAATAGAGTATTAACTCTATTCATATATTTCATATAGCTTTGATTATAATAAATTGGCATGATTATTTTGTTAATTGAAAAAAAAAGAAAATATAAATAAATACATGAGGGAGGAATAAAACTTTTTTTTTGTCTTTTTGGTTATTTTGATCTTACTTACTTAATTCTTTATTTGTTTGACGGAATATTTGTGTTTCACGTATTATTGTAACTGTGAATTAATGTTTATGTGTTTTTAAAACATGAATACAAATTCAGTAAGGAAGATAAAAAAATGATAAGTTCTAAAATTAATGAGTTAATGAAAAATATAATGTAAACTGAATGTAAAAAAAATATTTACAAAATAATGATATGTGTTTTTGTAGTGTAGTAAACCTTTGCAGTGATAATTGTTGATCTGATAAACTTCTTACAAAAATAAGGATGTTCTTTTATGTAATAAAATTATTGAATCTGCAAAAAAACTAAAATATCAATTGAGTAGGAAAAGAAGGTATCATGGAAATACAGTTAAGGGAGGAACATTCTCCAAGTAACCTTGCAATTAAGGGTGCCAGATTTCAAAGATGCGACAAGATAGGTGCCCCGAAACATTTGTTGGAGAAAAAAATACAAAAAAATGTGCTCATTGATTTGAATGAGAGAATGTGAGATATCAATCTAAGTCCACATCAGAAATTTAGACAAAATAATGTATATGTTGTAAGTAGAGGAGAGAAGAGAGGAATTGGTGTGTCTTATTCCATGAGTAATGAGTCCTTTATATAGGATTACAATAGCTTGGAGACCAAGTAGAACTTGGAGAACAAGTAGACTTGACAATCAAGTAAATCTAAGACTTTCCTTAATGGACATCACATAATATTCATAACACTTTCCCTTGATGTCTATTATGCGCGTATATGTTGCCTCGTTAAAAACCTTACCAGGAAAACTCAATAGGAAAAACCATGGTTAAGGGAAAAAGAGTGCAGCGCGTAATTACTTCCCCTAATGTGTACATACGTCAAGATCTTTGAGACGACGTAATCCAATAAGATAAACCAACTTCTTGAAAGTAGCAGTGGGTAGCGCCTTGGCGAATAAATCAGCCAAATTGTCACTTGAACGAACTTGAACAACACGAACATCGCCATTCTTCTGTAGATCATGTGTGAAAAAAGAACTTCGGTAGAATGTGTTTTGTCCTGTCTCCTTTGATGTATCCATCTTTGAGTTGTGCGATACATGCAGCATTGTCCTCATACATGATTGTTGGAGCTTCTTTCCCTGTAGATAGACCACAATCTTCTCGTATATGTTGAATGACAGATCTTAACCATACACACTCTCGACTAGCTTCATGAATGGCTAAAATCTCTGCGTGGTTAGAAGAAGTTGCTGAAATGGTTTGCTTCATCGAACGCCAAGAGATAGCAGTTCCACCATAAGTAAACATATATCCTGTTTGTGATCTAGCATTGTGGGGATCAGACATGTACCCAGCATCTGCATAACCAATCAAATCTTCTGTGGATGGGTTAGGATAAATATACCCATGTCTTTCGTACCTTGGAGGTAACGAAGTATATGTTTTACCCCACTCCAATGCCTTCGAGTCGGGCATGAACTAAACCTTGCCAATAAATTCACTGCAAATGATATATCCGGTCTTGTATGACTGGCAAGGTACATTAATGACCCTATTGCACTTAAGTATGGTACTTCAGGACTAAGAATTTCTTCATTCTTCTCTTTAGGGCGGAAGAGATCTTTATTCACATCGAGTGATCTTACAACCATAGGACTACTCAAATGATGGGCTTGATCCATAGAGAATCGTTTAGCCACCTTTTCTGTGTAAGTTTCTTGATGCACTAAGATTTCATTCTTGAGGTGCTCAATTTGTAGTCCCAAACAAAACTTTGTTTTTCCAAGATTTTTCATCTCAAATTCTTTCTTCAAGTATTCCATTGTAATTGAAATCTCATCGGGAGTCCCAATAATGTTTAAATCATCAACATACACTGGAATTATAACCTATCATTTCTCAAATCTCTTTATAAAGATGCATGGACTGATAGGATCGTTTTTATAGTCTTCTTTCAACAAGTACTCACTTAAGCGATTATACCACATACGTCCTGATTGTTTCAGTCCATAAAGAGATCGATTTAACTTTATGCTATAACTTTCTTGAGAATTAGAATTTGTTGCTCTTGGCAATTTAAATCCTTCTGGGACTTTCATGTAAATATCAGTATCCAGTGGGCCATATAAGTAAGTTGTGACTACATCTATTAAGCGTAAATCAAGTCTTTCCTTTATCACCAGACTGATAAGGAACCTGAATGTAGTAGCATCCACCACAGGAGAGTATGTCTCTTCATAATCAATTCCAGGTATTTGTGAAAATCCTTGTGCAACTAAACGTGCTTTGTATCTCACAATCTCATTATTTTCATTTCTCTTTCGCACAAAAACCCCCATTTATATCCCACTGGTTTTACATTTTTGGTGTATGGACTATCGGTCCAAATACTGCTCGCTTTCACGAGAATTTATATTATTTTTTTCTATTATTTCTTTCTGATTTGGCCAATCATTTCATTGTGTACATTTTCAATAGACTTTATTTCATGATCCCTTTTTTCATTCATCATATCAATTGTTACTTTGCATGCATAAATATCATCGACATCGATTTGCATATCGGTTCCATTTTATTTTATACATGACATAAATTATTGAGCTCTCTTCATTGTCTCAGGTACCTGAATTTCTTTCAGTCATGTTTAATGTCTCTTATGGAGATCATTCGAAGATTATATTTCCTCTTGACCATTATTTATTTATGCTCCTTTTCATTTACGAGGATTTTTATCTCTGGAACCAACATGTCTACGACACTTTAGTTGTGGCTAGCAGTTTGATCTTATTATTCTAGAACATCAATTCTTATTGGAGCATTTACAGCTGATATTGTGACTTGATCACTCTATTTATATGGGTCAGTAAATATGTCTGGCAAATGCTTTACTAAGTTCTAATTGAATTATCTTTTGGACTTTTTTGACATTTTCTTTAGTCCGAGGATCAATAATAATTCATATCAACTTATTTACTTTTTCAGCTGTTTATTTTCTCACCCTTATGTTGGAAATACTAATTCACTTTTAGCATTCATATCGAACCTTACTTATATTCTTCAAGGATGGCTCTACATTCTTAAGTATCAGTGGAGATTCATATCCAACATATATTTCCAACCTCTTTTGAAAACTCATCTTAATTAAAGCTATGTGGTGGAGCAACTGGGATGTCTATCGCACATCCAACATTCTTAGATGAAATGGTTGGTTTCTGACCCAATACTAATGTGGGGAGAACTAGTGATTACTTATTGGCTTGATGCAAACTAGTGTTGCTCAAAATGTTTAGCACTTATCCTGGTGAATTTGCCATAGTCTTCAAAAACTTTAAGAAGTGAATTCACCAATATTATAAAGATGCATAGTGGGTGATCAGTCCACCAACATCTCTTTTATTCATGCAATAACTTCTTTTGGCTGGTGAAAACCGTATTAATCTTTTGTTTTGTAAGCAAGCAACATATGTCAAATTATTTAAATGAATCTTCTGGTTCTTCAATGACTATTCCGCATAAATCTTAAAATATCTTTTCGCATCATTACTGAACCAAAATGGTCTAACTGGTTCATGTCAAGTATTTTGTAAACTTCTCGTTTACTATATAGTTATCTCCACTACATTAATCTTTGTGTAGTACAATGTATAAAAGGATGTTTATATTCTCTAAATAACTTTTAGAGCCTTAAGAATATTTGTAATTGAAATGAATTTAACATTTCCTTACTATCTCAGAATTATATTTGTCTCAAAATTTTATGGACTTACTTTAAGAAAGATTCATCAATCTCAGTTTAGTTAGAAAATCTTCTAGATGTTCCACTTATTATAAAATATGAGATTCTCTAACTCTTCCCCTCAAGATGATAACACTATAGGTTTATCAATCTTGAATTAAATCTCATATTAGAATCAATAATATACCTTATTAGGGTCATGTATTCTTTCTTAGATCCTTCTTACTTTTGAGACTTCTGAAGATACACTAATATTTATGTACTCTTATAGAGTATTTATGTATTCTTCTAGAGTATTAATATACATTCTCCTCTTGAACATTATATAAACTTTATTACCTTGTAAGGTACTCACAATAAATTTTTTCATCTTTATATGAATGAATATCTTCACTTTATTACCATCTTTATTTTCTCAATTTCAAGTGAGAATATGAGTTCTATAAAGAAACTCTTTGGTTTTGACCTTTGATCATAACCATATATATCCACATTCACGTCTACAGTCACTTTTACTTTTATTTTCTTGACCATTCCTATCTGTGTGGATTTTCTTTCTCAGTATAAAATATCATATTCTCTTCAAAAGAATAGATCTAATCAACTAGACGTGATTTATCATCATACTTCAATAGCTCATTGTTTTTCTTAATCTCAAGGAGACAAAACATAACTATAAGCTTATTTAATCTCTTTTCTCAAGTATTTGTCTGTTGGACAACTTAATTTGTGTAAAAAGATTTATTCTACAATATCTTTGCATCATTGATATTCTCTTTAGGAATATTTTATTTTTAAACTTAGCATCCAACATAGTTGGGCTTTATTTACAGACCGTAGGTCTTGTAATCTTTAGATGCAAAACACATAATAAGCTTTAGGTAATCATATTCAAGTGATTACACATTTCTTTGTATTGTTCTCTGAAACTTATGGATCTTTTACGGTTAAACCTTAATCCGAAAACTCTCGTATACACAATCGTAATGAAAATAATAATAAGATATATTTACAAGTTATATATCTCGAACAAACCGATTACGTTTTCTAAAAATATTTTTTTTTTCTATTACTACATGTATATTGCATGCACTCAACCATAAAAATTTTACAATATTGTATGTACTCATATATGTAAATAATATATTACATGCATTCAACCGTAACACTTTATTACTATATTATATGCATTCATATATATTACATGCATTGAACCCTAAATTTTAAATCAACATGCAATATCTTATCAAATCTAGTAAATAATTATTAACCTATGAATCCAATATGTATATTTTATTTATCGCATAACATATCAAGTATAAATGCATATGAGATGTTCATTAACAGTGAATGCGATCAATGAATAAATTTTAATTAGTAATTATAAATCAAGGTTGTCAATATGCAATGATGAATAAATGTGAATTAACAACCTACATATAAAAATATGTCAAAATCAAACTCATTTATGTGTAAAGTGTTAAAAGTTAAACTTGTCACTAAATGAAGAAGCATCATAGTAACTCTATAAGAAAATAAATAATGTATTATGCAGTAATATGATTACTTTTAATAATAAAATATAAGAATCACATATGATTAATAAAGAGAACACATACTATTGAGCATTAGCTTTAGGAACATCGACAAGATCTCTTTTTAATCGAATGATTTTCTTTCCTTGAAACAAGGATAGATCAATATTGTCGACTAAAGCTCCTAAGCTCATACTGTGTATGAATCCCTTCTTACAAACCATGAATTGATAACAAGCATGATTTGAAGAAGGATTGAATATAGACTAAAAATATAACATAATAAAAATCTATACCTATTAGCTCAAGATCGCTAAAGCTTCGTGCTGATAACGTGTTGTAAGTAGAGGAGAGAAGAGAGGAATTGGTGTGTCTTATTCCATGAGAAATGAGTCATTTATATAGGATTACAATAGCTTGGAGACCAAGTAGAACTTGGGGGAACAAGTAAACTTGACAATCAAGTAAATCTAAGACTTTCCTTAATGGACATCACATAATATTCATAACAGTATATATATAATAAGATATTCAACTCCGACAAGATCTTTAAGAAAGAGCCCAAAAATAAATCCATACAGATTGGATTCTTAGATACAATATGAATAAATCATACTAATCAAACATTAAAAAATTATACATGAACTTAGTAAATCCCAACACTTTTTAGGCTGATTTGCTCTGTCGAAGCTTTTATTTATTTCCTTTCTATGGGGCGAATTTAGAGGCTAATTATACTGAGGCATAAACTAGTTTTCATTAGTTACTGGGGACACTAAAAGGAGTTTTCATAATAATCTAACTAATTTATGTTACTTTGCCTTGGAAAATTTCGAAATTACAAAAAAAACAATGGGTGCATGTGCACCCAGTCCTCTCTCTCTAGCTTCACACTGCTTCCATCGCAAGGATTGTGACAAGAAGCGAATATTGCCATTATTGGTCTCATGGTTCTTCAGCAACTTCAGCAAATCTTATATTTACTGGTTTATATTGAGCATCTATATTAAACCCTATTTATGTCCGATGCTTTAGGTAGTTGGTGTAGGTGTACGTCAGAACATGATTCCAATCGTTAAACAATAAGACAAATCTCAGACGACACCTACTAAGATTTTGTACGTACTTTGGCATAATCAGAGATTTTAACCCTCTAAAACCGTGCGTGTCAAGGAATAACTAAGATTTTGTTCATTCAAAAAGATCAAGATGTTTTCCTCATCTACATTATATTTTTTTTTATTGCAGCCTCTTCTAAACTAGGTTTTCTCAATGTTCAAAAACTAACCAGGTTTTCTTACGCAAGCTCTTTGATCCCTATAATGCTTTATTTTTTGTGCTTGCACAAACTTTCGATATGGGAAAACAAAAAGCATATTATTTTTAGTAATATTCAGGTGTTTTTTTTCCAAATTATATATTTATATAAAAATCTGCCCTAAAATTGAGAATCAGATATGGTTACAAGCTTTTTTTGAACAAAATTATCAAAATCTGACTATTACAAACGTAGCTTCGCCCAGCCATTAAATTCGTCACGTTCCGCTAGGATGTTTTCGAAATTCTTTGATATCAGTAGCCGTTCTCAACCATCAACGTGACTTTTGGTAAGTGAATTTTCCCCGTTTCCTCAGATGCCCGTAGCTCCCTTGACGTTTCCGAAGTAGCTAGTTCCCGATGATCTCCACAAGCTCATAATGTTCTCTGTCTATGAAGCGCAAGACGACCGAAGGGAAGAGATACTTACCAATGCCTTGTGAATGCCACCAAAGTTGGCCTTGTATATAGCGCCACAAAACACTTTGACCGCATCCCAAATCGAGCAAGCACTCGCTTCTGCCACCTGCAAAACTTGTACAAAGTTGGGTTGTCTCCACCGCCACATCCTGAAAATCAGTCTCTAAACTTGTGCAAGAAACATCAGGTACACCACCATAGACCAATCACCACGACGCCGGGATGTGAGTTTGACGAGATGCTGACTCTGAGGCGACTAATGACTCCCGAGAACTGCCTAAGCAACCAAGGATTTTGAGAACCAAAGGACCAATTTCTTGACCACGAACAATCAAACCCCTGAGCCCATGGGGTGTGATACAACGATGATAAAAGAGAGAATTTAACTCATCAAGTGAAGTCGTCGCCTATTCTTGGAGAAGAACTAAACATGACGCCGGGAGCAGGGGCTCAGAAAGAGTTGCAAGGCAACAAGAATACCTCTCATGGCCATAGACGACCACTCGAGGAGAACCGGAAGCACACGCATGAAGAAATTAAACCGGATACTTTCACCACGATCATCTGCCTTCAGACCTCGCCTCCTAAGCCCTCATAGACCGGAGAACTCTTGGTTACGGTGAGCCAAGCATCGAAATCTTTGCAAGCCAAATAAACCCTAAGCAACCACCACATAACCGAACAAGCACTAGCACCAGATCCGCAGCTGCAGACCACCACCAAAGCGAGCCGTGACAAGACCCTTCACTACCACCCCCCACCCCCCAACGACAAAGAACAAAAGAGATCCATTAAAGGGAAAGCGAGTCTCTCCATAAACCCAAAAGCCGACTCTAGACCGCTCTACCTCTCCGAACCCTCACCACAAGTTCTGAGAAGGAGCTACCTCCACCTTGTATTGTCTCCTCACGCCTGAAGCTTCCACCGGAGACGCAAGCTCGAACCTAGAAAGTAAGTATATCGGGTGAGGGAGAGAACAAGGGAGAAGGGACCCCTCTGGCTCCGGCACGCGCTCGGACGCGACGTGCGTACGCCAGAGGGTGAGATTCCATCGCAGTGGAGATGAAAGGTCGAGAGAGAATGTAGACAGAGCAGAGAGAATTAGTATATGGAAACTCTTTCATTTGATCATTACGCCGAAGGGTAATATTCAGGTGTTCCTGACTTCTATTTCTTCATTTGGTAGTTTTTTTTTTTGCTGAAATATGTTAAGATCTTCATATGATCGTTATTAGAGAATCAGGCAAACTTCAAATCTTGGAAACTTATCTTCGAGAGATCCTTTGCGCCTTTCATTTGCTTGTTGAGTTCTTTTATATTAAACACTCAACTAGAGTGTTTTCCGCGAGTACACGAGAATTGTGTATATATGATATGAAGACATGAATTTTTTTTTGAATGAAGTTTTAATTTCTTCAACCAAAAAAACGTTTTTATAATGAATGCGTCTTATATCTAAATGTTTCTCATCAAAGAGTAGAAACTTTTAAAAGAAACTAGAGTCTTTGTCCGCGCTACGCGCGGAAATGCGTATGAATATATTAATTTGGAAATGGAAATCACCAAATAAATAGGGAATTCAATTGATAAACTTAGTAATTTTTATTTGATGTTTTCCAACCTATTTGTTATATGTTTAGTTAATGGTGGTGTGGGTGAGGAGTTTGGTATGGATTAGTGTTTGAAATAATAGGGTTACCAAAAAAAGCTAGTGTAGGTATATATTTGTATGAAAATAAGGTGATATGTTAGCTTTAACAAAATTATATTGTTGTGTTAAGTGCTCTAGTGTTTTTTCATAAAAACCGGTGTAGCAATAATAATGATGAAATCATATACGAAAATAGGGAAAACTAAGTTTCAAGTATGAATGTAGTAAATCCAATATAAAATGGTAAATAATTCTCTCAAAAGAAGACGTGTAGACGTAATGTGGTCGGTATGAAAAGAAGAGCCTGGAATATTAAAGAAACAATTAGATTTCCTCAATCTTAAATAGTAATAGAAATATCTTAGTTTATAGTTTAGATATACGTACATGGCTTTCATTAGCTTTGGTTAGCTAGTGATTGAAGTGTGGGGGAAGCTCTGGGATGATATTATCGTTTCGATGGTAGATAAAACATTGTGAAATAGTTAGATAATAATTATTAGTAATAAAAAAAAGGTTTGCATGAATCAAAAATTTTAAAATTTCTCACCTCCGTGGAATGGAAGATCGTTGAAAATCTCTCTGTAGACAATGTTCCGCACTTGTAGTAGATGTGAATCTTTTCCTTCTATGATTGTCAGGCCGGATTTGCTAGTTACACGTGAGAGAGCCACGTATAATTGTCCATGCGTGAAGACTGGTTTCGGCAAATATAAGAGAACCTCTTTTAAACTTTGACCCTGGCTCTTGTTTATTGTCATTGCGTAGCACAGTCTGATAGGGAATTGGCGTCTACGTAATGTGAAAGGTAGCTTTGTATCATCTTGCAAGAGAACAATTCGAGGGAGAAGTACTCTTTTTCCAATATGAGAACCAGTGACAATTTCTGCCTCAAGGACGTAGTCACCTAAGTAGGTTAGGATAAGACGGGTACCGTTGCATAAGCCCCCTTTTTGATTTAAGTTTCGTAGAAGCATAACTGGTGCCCCAATCTTGAGAGTGAGCTTATGTGAAGGCAATCCCGGAAAATCCAAAGAATTAAGATACTCAATTGCGTATAACGTCTCATTCTGTTCAGACTGAGTTTCTGATATCTCAAAGCTATCTGAGCTAAAGTACTCTCTTGATACCCCGTCAGTGTGTGAGATGGTATAAGCATTGATTTCGTCAACAGTTTCGTTACGCGGTGTGAGTATAGCATTGTCTGTGTAGGAGCTGTGGAATGCTCTTAAGTTTTTGAGATCTCCATATGCAGTCTCAACAACTTGTTTAAGGGGGTCCTCACTAATCGGCTGGACCAATGACTTGTCGACGATTACCATTTGTTCATGGTGCTCGACATACTCATTTTCCGATGTTGTTAGTGGATTACCTTCCCCGACCTTAAGCACCCAATCGGAGAAGTCTTTTTCATCCTCACTTACTCGCATATTTGTTTTTAAAGTGAACTTGTGGCAGCTTTCCCATAGGTATGAGTGACTTATGGAAGCGTAGACGGTGTCAGCTCTATTACCCCGTGGAATAACAGGTAATATCTGTCTAAAATCACCTCCTAAGAGGACTGTTTTCCCACCAAAAGTTTTGGTCTTTAGTTGAGGATTTTTCCTAGACAATAAATCTTTCAACGTTTTGTCTAGTGACTCAAAAGCATGCTTATGTGTCATAGGTGCTTCATCCCAAATAATAAGGTCGGTGTTCTCAATTAGTTCAGCAAGCATCGTACCCGGTTTGATGTGGCATAGTTTTTCTTCAGAAAGCTTCAGGGGTATATTAAAGCGGGAATGTGCCGTCCTTCCGTTTGGTAGAAGCAACGCAGCTATTCCTGACGAAGCAACCGGGAGAACTATCTGTTTCCGTGAGCGAAGTCTAGATATAATTGTCTGGTATAGGAAGGTTTTCCTGTACCGCCTGCACCATATACAAAGAACAATTTCCCATCTTTTTTTCAACCGAGTCTAAAACAGCTTCATAAACTACACGTTGTTCAGCATTCAATAGTTGTATTGCGTGACGTGCTTTAGCGTTTCCTCAGCTACATCATAATCGAGTTCCTGGTTCCACAGACTGTTCCCCAATTCTTTTAACAATACAGGTTTGATCTTTGGTATCCCTACAAAATCACTCAGTGATCGTTCATGCGTGCGCATCAACTTCTCCACTTCAATTAAAGGTATATTGTTCAAGAGTTTCATCGTCTAGCTCTAGATTTTGATGACCGAATAATCTTTGTCTCTTGTAAAGTATGTCTTCGCTCATATACTTCCAGGAATGTTCCCATAGATCTTTGGGGCTCGCAACAGCACAACTGATTAGGAATGTGACAAACATATCACGGAGTTGGAAGGGCGTAGCAAATGTGTTACATTCTGACATACTCTCGTGCCATTCTACATCGTTGTCAAGATAACCTCGTGCATAGCAAACGGATTTGTAGTCAGGGTATTTCACATCCTTATACGTTTTGAGGTCGTCATAACTTGTAGGTCCCGTAATCTTATTGATGAGAATCCTTAGATAATAACGATCACCTGAAGATGGGTGGACAGATACAATTCTCCCGATGTGTCTTCCTTTCTTACGTTCAGACCAAACTTTAGTTCCATTGTTCCACACAAAATATTCTGGAATCTGCACATATGTTAATGTTCGTGCAAACTCTGACCTTCTGCATAAAACCATCCATTCAGTGAACATTGTCTTCTCTATCCCTGGCTGTGAATAACACGACCAAGATCATCAGTTTCTTTCACAGTGATATTATGTTCGCCTTCCAAGTGAATGATTAACTTTTGGACAGATGGCTTTCTTTTGTGTATCTGGTATGCGAAAGTTCGCCACATTGATTCGCAAGCTGATAAATAGCGACAATCGATGAAGTCTTGGATCTCATTTCGCTGCTTGTTGACTGTCTCATTAGTTTTTTCAGAGGTAGCTGCTGGATTTCCCTTCTCAATAACAGCAGATGCTTTGTCAACACCCTTGGTAATATACTTAAATAGGTACTTCACTGCACTTGTCCGGTTACACCATTCAACGTTAATGTGCGCTTCGTATTTCTTCAAAATCTCAATGTTATGCGGTATAACGGAGGTGTTGTTCATGATTGCCCCATCCTTTACCACTGAAGCATTTTCGTCTCGGCGACGACGATATAATACATACCCTGATTTGTCGATCGATGTATAGTCATTATATGGCCGAGGATACTTTTTGGTGCACACATTCTTTTCCATACATGGAGACTTTGGCTTAACGACCCCACATGGGCCATGCATCATGTGTTTTGAGACTAAATCGTAAGCTTCTGGGTCATTTTCTTTGCTAGGGAGCTCCGCTGAAATAATCTTATCAACTTCCTCTGCACTTGGTGTTCTAGAAGAGTTCCCAAACCATAAAAGTATATGTGCGTGAGGAAGTCCTCTTTTTTGAAACTCTATTCTATGGAGAGCTGTATAAGAATAAGCAGAGTTATATTTTTTAAGGAAAACTGTTTAAAAGAAATTAATATTTTTACGTACCTGCTGTATATGGCTTGAAAAATGTTCCTTTTTGAAATCCTCGAGTAGTTGGTCCAATTTCATCTTAAAGACTCGACATTCAATGTCTGGCCTATCATTGGGAGAATCTCCACCGTATGTTGCTAGATGCTCTTTAATCTCTTTCCAGTTAGGATTGGCGGTCATTGTGATGAACAAATCAGGGTTACCGAATTGCCTACAAATAGCCATTGCATCATGATATTTCTCGATTAAGTAGCGGGGTCCTCCAGTGAAACTTGGGGGCAGTATAAGCCTCTGGCCAATGATTTTGGCATCTGTGTCACCTTTGTTAACAGCGTCAAGGACGTTACTGTATAGCTCGGCTCTTAGGATATCTTGATTGTTCCTCGCCCATCTTAGCCGATCATCTTCAATTGCTGTATATACATCTACAACATATTGATGTAATAGGCGTCCTCCTTTTATCAATGTCAATCCTTGATTGAGACGTGTCTGGATTTGCGAGGCATAGAATTGACGTATGCTTAGGAATTGCCTTGTCCTTGAAGTGCCAGTATCAATGTGTAATGGTATCTCTGGGTGGAAACCGTACTCACCATATGGGAATAGAAGGGGATATTGAAGGCTCATGTATAAAGGGTGATCGTCACGTATTTGCTGCAAAGTCTCTGACTGAAACTGGACCACGATATCTCGTTCTCCAATTGTCGATGACATATCCCCTACAATTAGACCCGCCACCTCACTTGTACTTGGAAGATCATATTCTTTCCCTTTGCCTTTATCCGGGAGCAACCTGATAGTGAATTCTTCGCCAAAATTGGTTTCATAGTAGTCACGGGCGCGTCGAAAAATCTTAGCTAAGCAGTTGTTCTCGTCCACCATCTCGATAAGACGTTTAATTGTTGCCTCATCGAGTTTTCCCTCGGTTGCGGTCTGCCCCATCGCATTTAACCGGTTCTTCACTTCGTTGTTTGTATCAAATATATATAGCTGAAGATATTTTGGGGGACGGCCTCGTGGCGGTAAAAGAGACCCAATTCGGTGGTGGGTCTGACCTTGAATACGAAATGTGAAAGGCCCTGGCGCATACACCACACTATTATCCATTTTAGCTCCAATAGATGTGAAGGCTAAGACGGCATTATATATGCGGATCGTATCTCGAAACCAGCGGCATTCAAGTAGCTCCTCTAAGACAGCTGGCGGTTTTCTGATCGGGGGAAGCTTTATTTGCCCATGGTTACAACAAATCGTGAAGCTTAGTTCCCCTGTTTTAGGGTCCGTCCCAGTGCTCTCTGAAGTCCAAACTAATGCACCACACTGTGAGCATTCTACGATTGGATTCTCTTTAATTTTAGATGTTGAGCATTTATCTGAATAAGATTGGGTTGCCAAATGTTAGGACATAATGCCTTTAAATTGCATAATTTTTTACTTGGTTATTTATTTGCTTCAATGATTTTGCCAAAAAACATTACTTTTACAGGTTGATTGGAAAACCACACTTTTAGAGTTGCAAGTAAAGAATAAAATTTTTGTAATAGGGTGCAACTTTAGAAATATTTATTTCTTTAATCGAACCTTGAACTGCACTTATATATTTTATAAGTAATGTGTTAGAGTTATGGCTCTTTAAATTTTGAGAGGTCGAGAGAGCTCTAAATTTGGAATTCATATAATTGTTGTTGTTATTATTAATAATATCTAGTTTTAATATTATTATGCCTTATACTTTTTCTTCTTGAAGAGGTTTTAATATTTAGAAGTATAAGTACCTTTCTTCGTAGTTCGAGTAGGGCGTAAACCATGTGACACTGGGTTATTGTTTGCATCTACACGTAAAACATGTCAATCGGAATTATTAATATATATATAAATTTATAAGTGGATTTCGTTAGGTATGATAGTTACCTTGTGGTGGAGCTGATGTTCGCTTTGATAGCAAGATTGCCTTTCTCATATTACGCGCGTTTTTTTGTCGCACTGGTTAATTTAACAGTAATCAGTTAAAATGATATAAGCATAAGATATTGAGGACTAATAAATAATGTTTGAAGTGTAAGTAAAATTTATACCATAGAAGTCGCAATTGTCACAGCCACCTGTGGGTTAAAATTTGTAACCCAATTAGCTTTATTGTGAACATATGTTGTAAAGAGGATTCTATTATGATTGATTTTAAATTAAAATGAAAGAGTACGTTTATTTTTACCAAAATTCGGATGGCAAATTTTTTTTTAAAAAATAATAATTTTCAAGTTTTTGTCACCAAGACAGCCAGAAAAAACGCTTCGTATAGACATATTAACTTCAAACTGGAAATCACCATGACTATAGATTAACTACGTATATAAATATATGTTTGCATCATTTAGTAAGATTTATTTTCATTATGTTTTGTGAATAGGAATTATTGTCACATAAAAAAGACAATAAATCATCATATGATATTTTGTAACAAAAACTTACAATCAAACAGTTTCGGTTTGAACGTTGGTGGATCGAGTATCTGGTTGGCTGTCAACAATAATCATAATTTAAAGTCACATACAATACAATATTTCGAAGTTAAAATAAAATATTAGTGAGCACAATGACAAACCTTTTGATTTGGTGCGTGATCCAAGTGGACGACCATGTTTCCTTTTATGCGTGACCCCGGTCGAAGATTCTATATGGAGAAAATTAGCCATGTGTTTAATTGGAACAATGATGATACTATAGTGATGGATTTTTCATGCAGAGTATTTTAGATTGGAATTGCTTAGGAATTTAAATTTATTTTTGTTTTAATTTATATATGAAACTTTAAAATTATATAATATTTTCTGATTAAATATTTTAATTCATGCTTTAATTTTTTTTTTTAAAAAATTCCTAAATTATTTTTAAGTACAATGTATTACAACTTGGAAATAGTTTATGTTATATAAATTGGAAAATGATAGTAATAAACTTAGTATATAACACTAAACTAAATTATGTTACTGATGCGAGTATAAAAAATCATTAAATCACTATATATATTAAGGAATATGTGAAGTAATTGCAGTCGATTTAGCGAAATACTCATCCTTTGTAGATACATCTCATTCACAGACAATACATATATAGGATGATTTAGAGATCGTTTAGAATTTTGATAATACTAACGTAAGGATTTGTTTTACCTGGATTATCCGCAGGGGGGATAGGAGGTGTATTCTTCATGCCGTTGATATGACGAACCTTAAAATGTAAACAAATTTTACCACTTACTAAATTGATTTTATTTTTCGTCAAACCTACTACATTAGACTTGTTGAATCAATAGTTGAGCTAATGAAGTGCTATGTTAAGGTTGTTCAATTTAGAAGGATAAAGATGAGAAATAGATCACCCACGTTTAATAGCACAAATTAAATAATATTAATTTCAGTATTGTTTTGCTTTGAAAATAAGTTAGATGAAAAAATAAATTGTTTTATAAATATGCAATATTAATTATTTAAGTTAATAACGACAAAAAAATAGCAATATGTAATTATTATATAATACGAAGAAATAATACGAAGAAATAATACGAAGAAATAATGTTACTTAAACACAATGACAAATTGATGAGAGTAAAGAACACAAAGTGTTTATGGAAGAATTATATTAGACTCTCATAAGAATAAAGTACAAGATGCATAGACTTATATAATGAATAATCAAACCTAATTTCCTAAACTAATATGAAATAGTATATTAGATAAATGTCAACTTTCTATTCTTCTCGGTCTTTCCAGATTTCTCTAGATTCGTCTCGATCTTCTATATATTTCCTTATCTTCATGTTTTCCATAATCTTGATATGGTCGATCTCATCGATCTCCCAATACCCTCCCGCAAGCTCATACGTGGTAACACGTGTGAGATTGGACAAATCTTCAAAATATCAGCAATATACCCTGCTGTGAGGTAAAAATAAATCGACGTTTATACTCGATCGTAGAGTCAAATCGGCTGCAACACCCGGCCGTCGGGTCATCGACGTTTATACCCGATCGTAGGGTTCTTCAGGGGTCAGAACTCGCGATTGCGAAGTCCATGAATAATTCGCAATGGCGAAGTAGAAAAACAACTCACGAGAGCGAGAAGTCAGATAATTAAAGATGTTATTCGCGAGGGCGAAAAAAAACATCAAATTGAACGAATCAATCAATAGATTCATGTTCAAAGAAATCATATTTTTTTTTGGAATAAAAATAAACTTCGATCCACAGGTTTTGGATCTTAGCTCTGATACCATGACAAATTGATGAGAGTAAAGAACACAAAGTGTTTATGGAAGAATTATATTAGACTCTCATAAGAATAAAGTACAAGATGCATAGACTTATATAATGAATAATCAAACCTAATTTCCTAAACTAATATGAAATAGTATATTAGATAAATGTCAACTTTCTATTATTCTCGGTCTTTCCAGATTTCTCTAGATTCGTCTCGATCTTCTATATCTTTCCTTATCTTCATGTTTTCCATAATCTTGATATGGTCGATCTCATCGATCTCCCAATACACAATACGAAGAAAAGACCAGAAGTACTTAAAACCCTAAGCATTTTGTCTTTGTCCACTTTTATTTTTAAAAGGGTTTCTCGGTTCTTTGAGTTAGACCATCAAGAAGGCCATCTTTCCACAGTTCCACAATTTGTTTATAAGAGTATGTAAAATTATTTGTAGGAGTCTATAATCCATTTATAAAAGCATATAAGACTTGTAAGACTGAAAAAAAAAGTACGAAGGTTCTATAGGACTTAACAAAAACATTTATAAACAGTTTAGAGAGCATTTTAGACTTTTAGAGAAATATCTGCTCTGACAAAAAACATATCATGGAATCAGGTTAGTGGTATTTGTAAATGTCAGAACTTTTTTATTTCATGAAATCAGGTATAGAGTGTATGACAAAGCATTGTAAGTATATTAAGGAATGAAACATTGGTAAAAGTTTGCCATGGTAAATCGTTTATTTTCAACGATGTGGCAAACATATATCACGTAGAACAATAAACGACAACAAAAAAACCGAAACATATGAAGATAATCAAATGTAGAGAATGAAAGAAGACCATGATAGAGTTAGAATTCTCACCAGAGAGAGTTAGTTGGGGTTGTCTTCTTAGGACTGTTTTCCTGTTCCGACGCTATGAGGTATCATCCGTAATTCCTTAGGAGGAAAGATTTTATAGCCAGAATTTATTTTCTAAATTATTGAGTTTGACTTTATGTTTATTTGCTAAATTAGTGGCATTATTGCCGTTCTTAAATGGTGGGATCTTGGCATTTAATTTTAAGATGTTACAATTGTGAAGATATTTAGAGCATGATTAATGAGAGCTCTTAAGAGGGGCTCTTGTACTGTTCGCGGGCCCCACTGACATGTGGGGTCCATGAACAGTGCAAGAACCGCTTCTTAAAACTCCTAAATAAGAACCGTTTTTGGAGGGTTTCTTACACTGTTTGCGGACCCCACTGCCACGTGGCGATCCGTAATTGGTTCGTTTTTTTAATTTTATTTTTTAATTTTTTTTTTTAAAAAAAAGGAAAAAGAAAAAAAAAAAAAAAAATAGGAACCCACTAGGGGTTCCTTGGATAATCATGCTCTTACGTTCTTAAATGAAAACGTGGTTTATACTGTGCTTCGAGAAGTAAATTCGTTGTAATCCTTGTGGATACTTGTAAATAGCCTAGTTAAATGTTTTCCTTGTAGATTTGTTGTTATAATCTCACCTACCAAATTCAATTTCTATATAATAGGGTTACATGGCTTCTCTTCATACTTATCCACATAAACCAAAAAAGAAAAACAAATGTCTTAGATGGTAGAAATATTTACGAGTTACGGAGTTGGGAGTGTATATTGCCAAGGATGTTGACGGTGGTGACCGATGCCATTTCTCCAGGGGGATAGAGAATTATAATACCAGGCAGGGTGTGACGCAGATCACGCAGAAAGTGGTAAATGTTTTGTCCTTGTTCGATAGTGCAAAGTAATTTTCAAATTTTGCTCGTAGTGAAACTGTATGGAAGCACTTATTAAAACAAGGGCTTTATACGACAATTACTATATTTGGTTTCAACCTGAGAAGATTATGGCGGACAATGAAGCTAGTAGGTAGTAATAGTATTTCAGGATGCTGGTATAGGGAGAACATATCACGTTTGCATAATGATATATAAATTACCATGAGGAGGAACAAAATGTAGAATCATGATGGAAGGGATAGTCATGACTGATTCAATGATGCATTTTTACCTGAACCACTATACAACATGAGCCTGCTGAAAGTGAAAATGTGAAAACTAACTTGATGCGAAAAGTTTTATGAGATTGTTAGCCTGCTGCAAAGTTCAATCAATCTATCCTCGTTGTAGAGAATACTCTCTCTAGAAATTTGTCTCTAGCAGCTTAGGATGATAATAATAAAACAGATTCATAATTTGTACCTGAGAATTAGGCATGGATGAGTGGCCCGTTGTTTAAAGAGTATGTGCCAAGAAGAAATGTGTCTGCTGAATCTTATTGTGAGATTGCAGAAAATTGGTTTATAGTCTTGGGTTCCTTTCGAGATGATAGTATGTTTGGACGAACAAATTGGCATGATGGCACTATTGGAGGGATGATAGAGTAAGTTAGAAGAGTGTCGTTTCTGCAATAAACATCGTTCAAACCACAGGACGTGGAGGAAATATGGTACCACTGAGACCAAAAAGGATGTGTGTACCTTACCAATTACAGATGGTTGAAAAGGTTATCTCCAATCCAGAGGACTACCGGACGATGAGGATGAGATGCTGTAACAGGTCAAGAGGGATGGTGAGATCGCTACATGTCCGTCAGAATTGCTCAAGAGCGTGAAACATGTTTCAAACTGCCAGGTAGCAGGACCCAGAGTTTTGCTAAGGAATATTCAGAATGCTCTATCTTGGGTTATGCACAGATGGATTTCGTCCTTTAATGTTGAGCAGACAATATGGCTTTATGTGCGGCCCGTTTGTTTGAGTACCACCGTACAGACCTCCACGGGAGGATGTGCATGGGAAATAAGCAATTTCCTATTCTTGACCATATTATTTGCCTGGCCCAAAGCATCAAAAGACGGTCGCTAGATCGTTTTTTCTTCTTCAGACCATTGATACTACAGAGTCTGAAGGAACTTATCGGTCCATCAAGCCGTAGTGAGCGTATGATGTGTCTCTTCTCGTAAAATAACTTTACGTGAGAGCAGATGTGTATGCGACTATATAAAGTGTTTTTCCTGGCCTGTACGAGATGTTTCTGGTGGAAACAAACACATGGAAGCGCGTTTTTGTATCCATATTGTTTGGAAATGACAGTGCTTTGTCTCAACTTTGAAAAAGGCATGGAAGACTGTTGGGTTTGACTTGTCATCGGGGTCGGAAATTTCTTCCCCTTACTCAATCCATACGAGAATAAAGACATTGGTTTTAGGTAAGCAAAAGGGAAGTGTCATCATGATGACAGTCCTCCTCATATTTATTGGAGATCAAATTGATGAGAACACTTGATCACTATTGGAGCTTTGGAAACGGCAGTTCTTCGTGGACGGGAATTTGCGCATATATCCTACATTCATGCCTGATGGGTATGGAGTTCACTCACATTGGCACAAGAATGAATTAATATTTTGGTGAGATTGCCGTGCTATACTTGGAAAGTTTTCTTTGGGTGCAGCCAACCGCTCTCGATGTGATGCATTGGGAAGATTTTTTTCTGACAACATCGATGGAATTACAATACTCATGTTTAGAAAGGAAGCAAAGACACAAAAGTCATAGATTCTGACTTAACGATATTTTTGTTCGAAAAGTGAGGTTGCATGTCAAGAGCAATGGAAGGGTTCAGATTTCCATCTTCCGATTGGTAATCAGAAGCAGACGACTTTGTTCACTGGGTAGCGATCAAGAAGTGAAGTTTCTGATGGTTATCGTTTGCGGGTACCTCTCAAAGATGTGTGACCAAGGGTCAACACATGTTTCAGGAATGAACGAGTCCATGGATTGGCCAGTGTGTTTATGCAACGCTACTTCCATTCCTTTTGTTGGAGGCGCGTTTCCAGACAGGATCTCATCGAATACTTGCAGGTAAAATATTTTATCTTGATTATTACATAATATTATTATTGTATTATGATATGTTACATATGATATAGGGTATGGGGTATTTTTTTTAGGTATATATATAGGCCATGTTGGAAGCATTCTTTAGGGACTGTAAGAAACACGTACGTTCAAAGTAGCGACATGCGGGGCCAAAAACTCACGAGAGATTCCGATCTAAGTCTGCACCTAGAGAAGAGTATTTTCTCCTGCACTTTTTTGGACAGTCATGGGACATCTCTTTTTGTTCACTCGCCGTACGAGGGCATTGCTTAACGTGGACCGTGTTTCATTATGGATGGATGTTCTCCTTATGAAGCCGCGGTCCGAAGATGAAAGCATTTGAAAGGGAAGCAAATCTTGCAAAGGTCGGAGGGTCATAGTGCTGGGGGAGCTTGACTGCAGAAACATCGCGCACGTTCGACGATGCATATCTGACTGTGCAGACGCCGACGCAAAGTAAGCAACGCACTAAGGGGAAAGAGGGTATGTGCGCTAAAAGATATGATGATGGGTGGGCGTCGTAGCCTAGGAATAATGTAGTTTGACGGTGTACAGATAGTTTTCTGGCCAGATGGATTTGGGACGGTTTGGTGTAATTGGAAGAAGTTTATGGGTGGGTGCTATGTGAAGATGATGAAGCAATAGGGTGCCCACACTTTATTTCTGCTCTAAGCTGCGAGGTCATGCATTCGTATTTGAAATAGGTTACGTTAATAATTATTGTTTTAAAGAGTAAGTATTGAAAGCTAGTTAATGTTTGTGATGGTTATATTAATTTATATTTATTTGTGTA
>CAJHQQ010003691.1:0-39534 GCA_905132885.1 Moricandia moricandioides
TCCAACTGACGACTTAGTAGACGACTTATATTAAGTCGTCTACTAAGTCGTCCAGTTGGAAGACTTTCCAGACGACTTAAATTACAAGTCTTCCAGTAGAAAAATTTAAAGCGGACCTGATTAGTCGCAGAAGGAGTACTCGTCATTGTGGTTATAGATCTGGCAAAAATAAACGTGAAACGGTGAGAATGAGTAAATTGATAGAGACAATGTTTTATGTTAAACGGCGCTAGTATTTAGAGGAAGCGACGGTTTGTTCGGAAATAGTGGAAGCGGCGGCGCTAGGGTTTAGAGGGAGCGGCGGTGCTAGGGTTTAGAAGAAGCGGCGGCGCTAGTGTTTAGAGGAAGCGGCGGTGAGAACGGTGAGAATGAAGTGAGATAGATAGCCGACGTTGAGAACGATGGTTTGTTTGGAAATAGTGGGAATTCAAATCGCCGTTGATATCGCCTTTGAGAGAGAACTGTTAGGGTTTTCGCAAAAAATTAACAAAAAAAAAATCACCTTATATATTGGGCAAATAATCCGGTTAGCTTTAAAAGTACAATGGTAAAATTTAAGGTTTGGTCCAGTTTAGACGACTTACAAATAAGTCGTCTGGCGGATAATGTACATCAGACGACTTAATATTTAGTCTTCCGTTTACAGGACTAAATATTAAGTTCAGTCTGACAAATCTTGCCGGCTGGATGACTTTCCACGACGACTTAATTATTGGTCGTCTACTAAGACCATCCACAATGGTGTTACCCATGGTTTGTACATAGAGGAAAAAGGAGTTGTAGTTATAAAAGTTGATCATCCATTACAACTCATAGGTTTAAAAACATTTTGAAACAAGAGGACAACAACATAGAAGTCATCCATTACAAGTCCGCTAGAAGCAGATTACAATAAGACAATAGCAAGACAAACATCCATCATTTAGGAAGAGACGAGGAAGTTGAGGCACCATCCGCATCATCATCCCCTTGAGGAGGTGTATACTGAATCTCAGTACCACTACGACCGAAAGGAGTCACATGAAATACCATGTCTCCTTCCTTTTTGAACACGAGAATGTCACCGATGCAAAGGGAGTGTGTTTGGGCGAAGGCTTCCCAACCATTGGTGAGTCTTCTTCCTTCTTGTACAACTTCCCAAGTTTGGTGTGAAGCGTCCGATCGTAGTGTCTATTTTCCTTGGTTCGGCTTGCCTTGTACGTGTTTTGAGTAGAAGGCAAGTGGTATTGTCTACAAGTCAACAAAGGAGAAGATAAGCAAAGGAAATACACAGAGGAGAAATAGAGAGCGTGTGTATATCACGCCACAGTCGAAACCAGGAAGCAGAGGCTTCAAGAAGTGAGGTTCATGCTGATTTGCCATCTGCAAACAAGAAACGAATTGGAAACATTTTAATTCTAAGTCGTCTGGGTCGTCCACCTGAAAGACTTAGATTAAGTCGTCTGGGTCGTCCATCTGGAAGACTTTCCAGACGACTTAATTATAAGTCTACCAAGACTTCCAGTAGAACATTTGAAAGCTGACCAGACGAATGAGAGGAGAACAACATCCAACCTAACTAGACCACAAATCGATTTAAATCCCCAATCTTTGAAACCCTAATTTGAAATGAAAATATCCACAAATTGCTTGAAATCACAAATCGTAACCGTAAAATGAGAGGAAAACAACATCCAACCTAACTAAACAACAAAGGAAGCGGCGGCGCTAGGGTTTAGAAGAAGCGGCGGCGCTAGTGTTTAGAGGAAGCGGCAGTGAGAACGATGAGAATGAAGTGAGATAGATAGCCGATGTTGAGAACGATGGTTTGTTCGGAAATAGTGGGAACTCGAAATCGCCTTTGATATCGTCTTTGAGAGAGAACTGTTAGGGTTTTTGCGAAAAATTAACACAAAAAAAAAATCACCTTATATATTGGGTAAATAATCCGGTTAGCCTTAAAAGTACAGTGGAAAACTTTAAGGTTTGGTCTGGTTTAGACGACTTACAAATAAGTCGTCTGGCGGATAATGTACATCAGACGACTTAATATTTAGTCGTCCGTTTGCAGACGACTAAATGTTAAGTCGTCCTAGACCCTAAAATGAAGCCCTAAACTAAAATGAATAAATTAACTAACTAACCACGTTATAAAATCAAATTATACTTCAATATTGTTTACTATACACAGAAATGAACACGCAGGTAATTTTTAAATTTTTCAAAAACGGTTTTAATGCTTTCCAAAATCTAACCCTAAGAAGACATACAATACTACAACATATGTTGATGAAACATAAACTAAAGAATAACAGACGACTTGCGAGGGTTAGAAACGTAAAAAAAATTCCGTTTTTTTGTTTGTTCACAAGGGGATAGTTGTAATTTCAATAGCCTTTTAAGTTACTTTTACCTTTGATCCAAGTTTGGGTATTCTTTTGGGTTTGACTCCAAGTTTTGAGTCACATTTGGCAATTCTCAGCATTTTATACCCAAATTATTCTATTACTCAGATCACTCACCAAAAAAAAAACATAATTAATTTAAAACTTAAAATAGAGAAAGTTGTATAGTTCCAACATATAATTGACCATGTTTTTAATTATCTATAAATTTCATGAACTATGTATTAAATTATAAACTTTAATTTATTTACTGTATTGTTGTAATTCCCTATTTTTATTAATTATACTTACTAGGGGTTGGCCCGCCCTACGGGCGAGTAAATTTACATAAAACTATTTTATATTAAAATATATTATAATTTTATAAAACATTTGAAAATTTACTTTAAATTGAAATAATAAACACAAACTGTTTTTCCTATTATCATTTTATAAATTTTAGTAAATTTTGTTGATTTGAGTTGAAAGGATCATTAACATTTTTGTTAGAAAAAATGAAAATATTTAATTAAAAATTAAGGAAAATGTATTAGTTTCTCTTTTTATTTTAATTTACATTTCATTTTGATATAGTTAAAGAAAATCTAAAGTAAGAACAACTATTACTTTTTTTTATTTTTAAGAGCATCAAATTTTAATTTTATTACAATATTTATTTTTCTCACAATAATAAATTAATCCACCTTTGAACTAAATAAATTAAAATAATATAATGTGATAAAATTATATAAAGTTATATTTTTAAAGTTATATATGCATATTTATAATTTCATAAATAATAATTAATATATATTATTAAAAATGTTTTATGATATATATTTGTTTCAGTTTATATTAGATTTTCAATTTATAATGGAATTTCATTCACCTTTAATTTTTTACTAATTATGTTCTGTAAATTATTTCAGCAATTATTGAACTTTTTTTTTATAACAATTATTTGTTGGAAATTTTGCTCATGCTATTTGAAAATATTTTAATAGATTAATAGTGTTATAAATTAATAAAGTATTATATTTCTATCAGAAATTTACTTGAGTTGTATAACCGATTATATCAAATACTTTACTTCTTATAAAAGTTTAATGTTATAGCCTCATGGAAGTTATAAAAACTTTCCATGTTGCTCCATATATCTTCCCACTAATAAACATTTTGTTATTAGATCACTATACCTTGTTAGAGATGCAATGCAAGTGGATGGATAGTTATTGCTTCGATGGTCATATTCTTTGTAAATGTAGATGTGTTTAGCAGCTTTGGCTAGTAATGGGGATTGTGTGACATGATAGGTGGTGGTTCTTGATGATTGTGACACTCTCGAGATGATCTGCTTGGAAGTTTTAAGGAAGCTCTTCAAGGCTCGATAATTATAATTTAGTTGTATTTCAGTTTGTGTGATTGGCGATCAAGCATCCAAATTCAAATTTTCTTCATAAACTTGAATCAATGTAGATATATAAGCTAAATGGAGCACGTATATAGACGTGTATCCATGCACCACTTACACAAAAATGGAGTACATAGACATTTGAAGTTACATGCATACACCAAATATACAAAAGCAAGAAAATTTTCAGCCACGAACACAAAAGGGAACGTCATCATCTTTTAGTTGAGCCGTCAAATACTGCCCTCAAAGCTCTGAAAGCTTCTGCTGTCAAACTACAACACTGTTGAAGTAAGCACCTATTCCAGAGCCCTGAAAGATTTAATTCACACATTCAAATATCATCCACATACAATTAGATCTTCATATAAACCCAAAAAAAAAACAATATCTCTGAAATCAGAACTAACGCATAACTATCATTATCAAAACCGATTGTGCAACTAAGATCTTCATATAAACCCTTAAATTTTCAAACAATTATCGCACATTAGAGAATATGAAGATGAGTTATACATACCACCAAGCCCACACCCATAACCTCCCCCACCTTTCTTCACAGTTCTAGCTGCCCAAAGCCGTAGAAGCCGTGTCACAACAGTCTCCTTACAACGCCTGGTCTTCAAACCGGAAAGATGCATGTTAGTTATCGACATGTCTTTGAAGTGTTTCAGTGAAAGCTTTTATGTTTTGAGATATAAGGATTTGCAGAGATTGATGAGTTTCTGTGCATCTCAACGAAGATACCTATATATAGATGCAGCTTCCGCCTGATAGAGATGGATCTCCAAGAAGTAGTGAATCCTCCAGCGACAATGACGCTCATCAATCCTGATAGAGATGGATCTCCGTTGAGAACACAGCAAGATAACATAGACCGAGGCACAAGCATCGACGCTCGCTGACTCCACCGTCTCTCAACGAAGTCGTAACACCAGAGCCCATCGAGTTATCTCCGGAGATAAAGTCAACCGTCATAGAAGATTTTCAGACCGTGCTTCTATAACGCATCGTAATTTAGCTTCAACAACGAATCTCATCTCTCATCCGTTCTATCTTCTTTTCTCCCCCTGCACAAATCAATCAGAAATACTCAAAATCAGAACAGATGAAATTCGAAAATCACCTTGAGCAAATTTTCAAGATGAAGATAGTCTGGTTCAAGAGACATATAAGATGGTTTGGAGGGGAGCAAGGCATACCATTTTATAAATGGAGAAACATGTGATTTGAATGTAATACGGGATCCGAAGGGCTATGACACTGGAAATCTTACCAGGCAGAACAGATGAACCCTTGAATTTTTGTGAATTTTTTCCTTGATGGTAGTGAATGATTTCGCCGGTGTGTTTGCACATGATGCTTGACGGAGTAAAACCTTGTGAGATATATAGTGAGAAGGGAGGGGAATCTGCAAAACGCGTTTCAATTGTTAGTCATGAAGACACATTGATAAAGCATGGTGATGGAATGCAACAGTTACATAGGAGATTTGGAAGAGCGAGAAAGTTATAGTGGAGAAGGAGAAAGGAGAAGCGTCGGTACGTTTATGAGAAGAGATATCATCAATTGTTTTTTTTTATGAAAAAGCTATAAATTTACGTGTATACTAACAATGAGCCGGCATCTCTTTATTGGCTGATTTTTAATGATGAGGTGGACAGCCTCCCCACTCTTGTTATTGGCCTTTTAGTATTGTAAGATATGTCAATTTGTTAATCTATTGAGTTATTTTAAAATACATAACATCTAAATTTATAATCATATTTGTTATAATATTATTGGAATATTATATTTGCAATTATATATATATATATATATATATATATATATATATATATATATATATATATATATATATATATATATATATATATATATTAAAAATGTTTATGTATTCCAATATGTTAAGAAAGTAATGGGGGAACTTGTCTATTCTTCTTATTGATCATCGAATATGGAGCCCTTTATATATAGGGAGTTACAACTAGATAAATGGAAAGATAACATTCCTAGATAAACATGGAAAAGTTAAACCTTATATAACTAGGAAAAGGAAAGTCTTGATTAGTCCTTATCCATATCTTGGTCGATGGTATATTCCTTTCTGGTCGGTGAGATTCCTTTCGGGTCGGTCCGATCTTATCCTTGGTCGGATCCGGTTCTATCCAATCCCAATGGTTATTGCATCCACAATCATCTGGTTCATAACACTCCCCCTTGGATGTTATAACCATATAGAGCTTATAATACGTTTGGTATGTTGCCTCGTTAAAACCTCCCTATGGAAAACCCAAAACCCAATGTGGTAAAAGGGAAGCCATAGACATGAAAAAGAGTACAACCGTATTACTCCCCCTGGTGAATGCACCATTATAGATCTTTCAATCTTATCTTGTATAATAACTTCTTGACCGTAGAGGTTGAACAAATCTGCTTGGTTCTTTCTTGATCGCATTTGCACTTCTTCTTTCTTTTCAATATGGTCGGACATATTGGTCTATGTCCTTTGGTGAACCATCATCACATGTTGTGCTATCACCCATTATGGGTCACGAACTTGAACCATTATCTTTAGTCTTTATGGGTAATGGTCGAATCCTTTCTTCCACTGGTTGGATCACTATCGACCATAACACTTAGACTCATCGACCAGGTCATTCACTTGCTTCATATGTAGCCATATTTCCGGATGGTTGATTGATACTTGCGGCCTTTGCCTACTCCATAGATCTTCACAAGATTGTAATGCCTTCATGTGCAAGTACATAACCTGTTTGTGATTTTCCTTTATATGAAACAAATATAAACCTGAAAACCTGTATTAGCAAAACCATTTAACCCTTCTTTGGGTTGGTTAGTATGGTTAGTGTAAACAAACTTTAAACTTTTCGTTTCTTGTAAATAAATAAATAACGAAGTATAAGTTTACCATTACCATTAGTTCCTTAGAACCTTTCATTACCTTTCTTAATCATCAGCTTTATTAAAGTTAAGCATGCTGATGGATCATAGACGTGACTAATATATCCATTTGATATAGGTCTGTCGTCCATTTGAAACAATGGTTAACTTATATGGCACCTATGGCCAACGACCTTAGCATTCATGGCCGGGTCTTGTGGTTTAGTGTATACACCACGACCTCTTTACTTAACCACGACCATATTCAGTTTCTTTCTTGACCTTTATGGTCTTATATAGCTGTTTGGTCGTTCATAATTATATCTTGACCATTTGCCATATGATGGGCCGTACACTGACCGTAAATTCTTGGTCGGATGGGCTTTTACTCGTATGGATACTTGTGGCCGTATGGTCAGCCATTTGATTTTCTTTGACCTTAACTTTCTTAGTCATATGGTCGTCCATAAGGTTTCCCTGGCCGTAATCAACTTGGCTTATAGGAACCTTGAGTAAAACTTGTTAATGCGACCGTATGGTCAACTATGCCCATGCGGTTTCTCTCGACCACGACCATTATGGCCGTCATGGTCGGCATTGTGGGATCCCATTTGGCAACGACCATCTTATAACTCTTTCTAATATATGTTGGATTATAAACCAACAATAAACCATATAGACCACGATCCTATGATCCAAATATCATGATCATAACCTGTCTAAAATCAATCGATAATTTGTATCGTTTTGGAATCAATCAACTTTCTTTCAAGTTGGTTTCTTATAAACACAAGGAATTTCATTTCCATAATACATGGACTGATTTTTATAGTTCTTATAGAATTCTTTCACTGATTATCATTTGATCGATCGTCTTATATTATATCGTATGCAGCTGCATTTCATCAGTTCTTAGACGGCTAAGGAACAAAACCGTTCTTTGAGAATTTCTTTTCTCATATTTATGATACCTTTAGTATCTTTATCCAGTGATCAATATATTGCTTACTACATCATCATTTCCTTCCAGACATTATCATTTCGGATTGTAGTAGCATCCACCACAGATCTTATATCATTTTATAATCTGTTCCTTGGTCTCTGTGAGTAACCTTGTGTAATCAAGCCATTCTTTAAATGCTTTTAAGTAGGAATATGAATACCTTAGATCATATGGTCATATCCTACAACTCACGATTTCTTTTACTCTCACAGGACTCATTCACTGGTTTATCGGATGACGTTCTATGGCCAATACGTCCATCTCTTTTATAGATTCTTTAAATCTTTTAAACCCCACGTTTTTTTCTTATATTTATGAGTACTCACACGTGGGTTTACGATCCTCGCTTTATATCTTATATTCAAGTGCTACCTTGTTTGCGCTTTCTTATATATCATTGGTATCGATACCCTTTTTTGCGTTCAATTGTATTCCAGACATGACATAGTAGATTGCAATCTTATGACCTTTAATATAATGGTGTTTGGCGTCCCAAATCACCTTAAGTACCATGGATTTTGGTGTCCCAAATTCCATTGTATGGTATCTTATATTGTGGTCGACCATTTTCTATGTCTGGGAATGGTTTCCTTTTATGACCTCGGGAATTTATCATTTCTATGCACCATTTCATTTTATCCTTCCGAGGTCCCTTTATCTTATGGAACATATTGGTCTATCTTTATATAGACTCTGTAGCAACTTGATTGTGTCTCTTCTAGGACAACAACTTCATTTGGTGCAAGCTGGTATTATTTTTGGGTAAATGTGTCTGGCATCTAGTTCTGCTAGCTTTTATATCATTTGGACGTCTTATATTTAATAGTCTGAGGATCTTGCCAAGAAAATGATGGTTAATACCATTCTCTTTACCAGCTTATAACTTTCTCCCTTTTAATGTTGGATGATCAGATTAATGAGGTCAATGTAATATGTGTTCTTGGCCACTAATTAGATCACCCATGTTTGGCTCAAGACAATTTAAATTACGTGGGAGAAAGATGTATATTCATCCAACATATATTCTCATCCTCAATCCTCTTCTGAGGTTCCATCTTAAGTGGCACATATGTATGTGGTGGTATATTCAGATTCTCTTAAGATGGTATGTCTGGTTTATGACCCTTAATCTGAGATGAGAATATCTATGCTCACTTATATGGCCTGATGCATATTAATCTTAGACATGTAAATTCATGTGTCGTCAAGCACTAGATAGTGGCCATTGTATTTTAAAGAATTCGGCCAAGTACATTATGGTTTTAGACCATGTCACACGTGAGGGTAGTATGTTCATGGATCATGGTTTTGTCCTCACTCCCCCTCATGGACATACTATAATCACGTGGTGCTTGAGACAATAGAGCCTAATGAGTTTCCCTTGTGCACATGTTACACAACGTGAGATTTTACGGGATAACTTTTTGTGCCTTTGTAATATCTTTCTTTGCATCACGTTTGGACTTGGATGGCTAATCCAGTCAATGCCATTAAGTGTATTTTTCGTGGGTATTCATGATACCATGGATTTTGCCTTTATCATACTGATCCTTGGCATAGTCAAGATCAGTAGAGCATATAGGTATAGTCTTGACCACTTTCTTATAAGGCTTTAATCTGAAAGGAACTTTTGTTTCCTTTGCCCATTGGTTCAATGTGGAAACCATTCATACTCAAGTATATAACTCAATGGGTCTTTCATTTGGGTGAATGCCTTTTGTTATTTTCGTGACTTATAATATTGACTATCATTATGTTGTCATTTATCAATCAATAACACAGAAATGACAATCATGGAAAATGACATTATAGAAATGAATCATAGAAATGATAAACACCAAAACAAGTTTTAATAAAATAATCAAGGATTACAGATGTCAAATTTATTTATCATCTTTGAGACAATCAGAAGTCTCATATTCTATTAAATCATCTTTATCATGGATCAAAATCATTTTCATCATCTTGGACTATCACGTGGGCCTCAGGATTCTTTCCCTTTAAACTTTCTTGATATAGATCACAGAAATGTTTGGGAGTCCTGCAAGTCTTTGCCCAATGACTGCTCATTCCACACCTATGGCACACTGATTTGGTCGGCTGTGAGGGTTTGGAATGATTCCCTCGGCCTCGTCCATTTTCTCGACCATACGAGTTGTTCTGGACTTTATCTCGGCCACTATCTCGACCATAAGGGCTTCCTCGACCACAGGCGTAATTACTTCGACCGCGGCCACGTCCTGACCACCTACGGCCTTGACCGTGTGAATTAGAATGGACGTGGTTCACCTCACTATCAGCATTAGTCGTATGTGCCTCAGGTAATGGTGTGGATCCTGGAGGTCTCATTTCACTGTTTCTCATTAGCAATTCATTGTTCTGCTCAGCAAGGAGCAAACAAGAAATAAGATCAGCATAAGTGGTGAAGCCCTTTTCTCTATATTTTGTTTGGAGCAACACATTGCTTGTGTGGAACGTGGAAAAGGTTTTCTCAAGCGTATCCTTATCCGTAATCGTTTCCCCACACAATTTCAATTTTGAAACGATCTTGAACAGTGCGGAATTGTACTCATCCACAGACTTAAAGTCTTGGATTCTGAGGTGTGTCCAATCATAACGAGCTCTGGGTAAAATCACCGATCTTTGGTGATCATATCTGCTTTTCAGCTCTGTCCAGAGTTTGAGAGGATTTTCGACTGTCAAGTACTGATCCTTGAGACTCTCGGCCAAGTGATGTCTTATTATTAGTATGGCTCGGTATCTATCATTCTCATTGACATTATTGTCATCTATAATGCTTTCACCGAGTCCTATAGACTTTAGGATGATCTTGGTATCAAGCGCCCATTGGAGGTAATTATCTCCAGATAGATTAAGGGCTGCATACTCCAAGTTATTGATTTTCGAAATTTGAATCATGTGATCATATGTTTTAGAATTCAGAATTTTATAAACTTAATTTAGTTATAATTGGTAAACCTAATCAAGTTCTGATTAGTAAATCTAATCAAGTTATGTTTAGGAAACCTATTTAGGTTTTTATTAGGTTTAGGGTTTTAGCAATCCTAATTGAATTATAATTAGGTTTATGATTAGGGTTTTTAATAACCTAGCAAGTTTAATTGATTTTAGGGTTTTGTAGATTAACAATCCTAACAATCAGTTTCTAAGTGATCAATCAATCAAACAAGCAATCAAGCAATCAATCCAATTCGATTTTAAAATTAGGGTTTTAGAAAAACGAATTAGGTTTAGGGTTTAAAACAATCCTGTCAATCTTAATTGAATTTAAAATTAGGGTTTCATTGATTAACAACCTATCACCATGTTTCTATGTGATTTGCAATCAGACTACTCAATCAATCAATGAATTCAAACAATAGATGTGTACCCTAGATGATCAGGATGGGGTTCCCTAAACTATCCAGCAACCTAGCAAAGTTCTATCAATCAATTTATGAATTAGGGTTTGATCGAGTTACCTTTAGGTCTAGACGGGTTGAACGGACCACCGTAGGGCTGTCGCGGTTCGTAGGATGTGTCGCGGGTTGATCGGGTATCCTGGATGCTATCGGGTGGTGGTTCGGGTGCTGGAACGTTGCGGTTGAGTATCGGCTGCTGAGAACCTCTGTCGGGTGCTGGATTAATGCTTATCCGGTGCTGGTTCAGGTTTGGGTGTTCGTTCGTTGTTCGTGGATCGTCTGGTACGTACGCGGGTAACCTCTGTGTGTATCGGGTGCAGCTAACCTCTATCGGCTGTCGCAGATGGTTCTATGCGGGTAAGCTTCTCTTCGCGGGTGTTGTTCTTACGCGGGTAACCTCTGTGGATGGTTTGTGTATCACGGGTATGCTTATCACAGATGGAGTTCTTATCGCGGGTAAGCTTCTGCGTGTGGTTATGCCGGCTGAGATGTGTATCGGATTTAGAGAGAGAGATCGAACAAGAAGATGAAGGAAGCTTGACGGCTGTTTTGGGTTTATGAGTATAGAGTTTTAGCTTAGGGTTTTAGAGACGTATCGTGCTGATAACGTGTTAAGAAAGTAATGGGGGAACTTGTCTATTCTTCTTATTGATCATCGAATATGGAGCCCTTTATATATAGGGAGTTACAACTAGATAAATGGAAAGATAACATTCCTAGATAAACATAGAAAAGTTAAACCTTATCTAACTAGGAAAAGGAAAGTCTTGATTAGTCCTTATCCATATCTTGGTCGATGGTATATTCCTTTCTGGTCGGTGAGATTCCTTTCGGGTCGGTCCGATCTTATCCTTGGTCGGATCCGGTTCTATCCAATCCCAATGGTTATTGCATCCACAATCATCTGGTTCATAACACAATATTAATATTTCATCAGTATCAATAAATCCTATTCAAAATTGGTTGATTGATATACCAATTCTTATACCTTCATATATTATATTAACTATTTTCATTGTAAAAGTTTAAGTTATTTTATACAATTTTAAAAGTTATATGGTATCTAATTATGTATAATAACCGATTATGAACTGGTTATTATAAACCAGTATATCAGTTAGTAGGATGGATCACATAGTACATACATAGTGAAGGATATAGTTTTAATTACATTTTTATAAAGTTATATGGTTTCTAATTACGTATAATAACTGATATTAAACTGGTTATTATAAACCTTTATCTTTTAACAGAAAAAATTATATAGTACATGAATTGATAAATTTTAATGATATGGTAAAGGAACCGAACAATTAATGTAGTTGACAGTTTGGTAAAACTCGCCTGAATATTTAACGGGTCATTCAATAATAAGATGTATGTGAGGTAGGCTTGGATATTTCGGATATCAGTTCGGTTCAGATATTTAAAAGATTGTATAATGTTAATTATAAAAATTGAATTATAAACTTAAAAGTTTAAATGAGATTAAAAAAAGTGTATGAATAAAAATTATTTTATTGATTTCTCTTAGAAATACAAGGTTGAAATACAAAGGTAAATGGACAATAAAAAGATGAAAATATTTAGAGAGTTTGTAGTGCAGGGAGTTTTCTTGAGAAGTATCGCTGAAAATCGCTCTGCCTTTTACAATAGTCTCGATTCCTTTATTTATAGTAGCTTAAGTGAGAGAACTTATATGATGTCGTGTTGTTTTCTTGGAGTCTTGAGTGCTGAGTAATCTTGATGTGGTGAAGTGTCATTTTTTGTGAATGAGTAGTGTCTTGTTGCAGTCTTGAGCATGTTGCCGTAATTGATAAGCTTGTCTTGATGGTTGATTTGTCCCTTTGCTTGATTAAAGATTTTGGCTTCTCTTTGTAGCTTTGGAGTGAAGTAAGCTTTGTTGAAACTTGAGTTTTGCAGAGTTGTAGATTATTTTATCTTCTATTTGTTATGTTCTTATTTTGTCGATTTCTCTTCTTCTTCTTTTTTGAATAATACTTTGTTTATTCTTCGTACGGATCTTGTGATAGTGGTCCGCCGTATGGGTCGACACTTTGTGTGTTTGTTTCTTGAGTGATGTCTTCTTCTTCGTCTGAGGATATTTGCATAGCGATTGCTTCTAAGATTTTTTTGCGCTTATCTTTTCCCTTACTTTTCTTGGATCCGAATGATGATGTTGTTGATTATGTTTGGCTTGATGGTTTTTTGGTTGGGGATTTTTTGGTTTGTATGGGTGGTAGAGCTCGGGATATAGTCGTCACAGCTTGTTTGATTTGTTGGTGGGTTTGGATCCATTTTTCTAAGTTGGTAATAGTACAACAGTCTAAATTGTATTTGTCCCACCATTTTACTCGGTATTCTCGAACTAAAGAGTATGACATATCGGGTAAAAAGGTAACGAGGTTAAAATGCCAGGACAATGTCCAGGGTATGCCCATATTATATGGAAAGCTATTTTTGGTAGGGGACCTATAGGTGAGTGTTTTTCTTATTTGGTATATTAGGGTAAAGATACTTTTGGTATTCGGGTTGGATAGATTTGGTCACATGGTCCAAACCAGTGCCACCATTCGTAGAACCAGCCTGGTATTGACTTTGGGCAGTAGAAGTCAAAGGATATAAACCATGAATGGTCATAAGTTCGTAGGTATAGGGCATGGAGGAAGACTCTTTGGTAATCTACGTAAGAAAAACCTGGAATATGGTATCATGAAATGGAGAATTCTTTGGTGGTGGGGAAGTTCATAAATCTTAGGTTTGAGGCAGTACATACTTTTAGGATCTTACATGTGGAGTAGGAAATAAGGTTTGGGTTGGTTTTATCAATATGATAAATAATATGTACTGATTTAGTGTCTACAAGGATGAATTCATAAAAGGTACTATTTTTGTTTAGATTATTTGTGATGAACTCACTATCTTCATAGAAGAGACGGTTGGTAAAGAGGTTTAAGTCTTTGAGGGATATGGGGTTAGTAAATGAGGTAGTAGTTAGGTGTTGGCGTTGTGGTTTAAGGAAATAAGTTGATTTTTGGTCAGTGGTTTTCAGTATGGAAGGTGTAAGCTATCTTTTGTGGTGTTGGGTTAACGGCTTTTGCATAGGACAATGGAGGAAATTCTGCTAATGCAGAAAATTGGTTAGTGGTGGATATTGGTTTTACTTGTAGGTGTGGTTGAGTCTTGACATAATTTGATGTTGTCATTGGTCTTTTTTGTTCACTCATTTTTATTATCTTGTGTTTTTCCCTGTAAATACTTTGTTAGAAAATATGGTAGACAATTATTTTTATTTTTTATATATTATATATCAAAATCGAAAACCGATAATATAGCTTACCATGTTGCAAAAATTTGTTTGGAAACCAAATTCTTTACGTCCTTTTGTAAAAAAATTTTAGCGGATTTACAATTAACACGTAGTAAAAACTTTTTATTTATTAAATCATCTTGAAATTTAGAAATACAGTTTACTATAGATAAAACTTCCGTTTTAACTGTGGAACAATTTTTTCGGGTCCTAGCCAAACTCCTAAATGAAAACGTACTATAGACTCTTGTGTTGATTCTGACAATTTTTGCTTAAGGATCCCGCCATATCTTATTTCTGATGCATTAGTTTCTACTATCATGAATGCATTAGGATGTGGAATAACTAAGCATGTTAATGTTGTGACCTTTTTCTTAATATCTTGGACTATACTAGTATGCATACTAGTCCATGGAACTATATTTTCTTGCAATCTCTGAAATAAAGGTTGTATTATTTTACGTATGTTAGGCAAAAAATCTGATATATAGTTTAAACATCCTAAGAATCGTTGCAATTGTTTTTTTTTCTTTTATTTCATCAGGAAAATTTATTTGTAAATTTTATTGATCTAGAAATAGGTGTTATAGTTCCTTGGTAAATATTATGTCCTAAGAATCTTATTTTTGTTTGAAATATTTGCATCTTTTTAGCAGAAACTACTAATCCATGTTTTTTAACTATGTTTAAGAAAGTATAAATGTTTAAAATATTGATCAATAGATTTTGAATATATTGATACATCATCTATATATACTATGGAAAATGTGGAGTAAGGATTAAAAATTTCATTCATAATATTTTGAAATTCAGATGGTGCATTTTTTAAACCGAATGACATAACATTCCATTCATAGTGCCCAAATGGTACAGTGAATAATGTCTTATACTTATCTTTTTCAGATATTTGAATTTGCCAAAATCCACTTTTCATATCAAATTTTGAGAATATACAGGCGTCATATAGTCTTTTTAATAAGTCTCTTTTATTAGGTATCGGGTATCTTATCCATTGTATAACATTGTTTAGGGGTTTATAGTTAATTACTAAGCGAGGTACTCCTCTTTCTTTTTCTGCTTGATTATTGACATAAAAGGCTGAGCAACTCCAAGACGATTTGGATTTTCTTATTATTTTTTATCTAATAATTCTTAGATTTCTTTTTGACAGTGTTCTAAAAGTTCTTGATTCATTGGTATGGGTCTAGATTTAGTTGGAATATTTTTCTCATTGAAATCATTTTCATAAGGAATATCAACAATTTTTTTCTTTCCCAAAAAGCATTTGGGATTTCAGAACATACTTGGTTTAAAATTTCATTTTCTAATTTCTTAATTTTATTTATTACTAATGGATCATCTAATTGTTTTTCTATTTGATAATATTTTATTTTTTTCTGTAGATAGTGGATATGTTTTTATTTTCCATTTATTAGGTTTATAGATTTTTCTATGGCAGAATTTTGTAAAGCTAATATTTCCTTTGTTTTCACTGGAAATAAAAATTCAAATATGATATTTTCTCTAACTATTTTTGTAGTAATTTCTAGTTCTGTGACTTTAAATGGGTAAATTTGTGTGAAAAATGGAGTTCCTAATATTATTTCTTGACTTAAATTCTTTACAAGAATAAATTGTGTTTTAAAACACTATCCTTTATTACAAATTTTTGATTTTGGTTGTTTATAGTTTACCTTTAAACTGCTTCCATTTGCTCCATTAAGTTTTTTATAAGTTTTTTCTTAGTAGTTAGTTGGAACTATTCATTCTCTTATACAATTGTAGTCTACGCATGTGTCTAGTAGTGCTATTATTTCTAATTTAAAATCATAGCCTATATGTAAGGTGATTTTTGTGTACAATTTTTGATAGTTTATTTAATCTATTATTTGAATATATTATTCTTCATCTTTAGTTTCTATTTGTTTTTCAGGGTTACTTGTGGATGGAATAGTAGGTGAAGATTGGTGAAATTTTGGTTCAATTAAGGCTATTTTGGCATTGATTTGTAATTGTTCTAGTTGTTGTTGGTGTACTATGTGTTGTAATTCTTTTACTTGGACTTTTAAATTTTTTACTTCTCCTTGTAATTCTCCTATAGTTACTTGTTTAAATAAAGTAGGAAAATGATATTTTTCTAATATTTTGCTAAGGCTAAAAGGTTGTGGAGTAGAAAGTTGGTTTTCTCTACATACAATATCTTTAAGTTTAAAAAGATATTCTTTTTTTAGTTTTTTCATTTATTTTATCAATTATATCTATTAGAAATTGTTTCTCTATATCTTTACTAATTATATTTATTGTTTTACAATTGCAAATATCAAACGAACAATTCTGAGAATCTTCAGATGATGATTCACTTTGATCTTCTATAATATCTAGGGAAGGTTCATTACTAGATTCTCCAGAATTTTCTGATTCTGAAAGGAGTAGTTTTTCTAGTTTTTCTCTAATATCCTTTTGATCATGAAAAATTTCATTAATCTTTCTTTTTATATTGAATTCAGTTGATTTATGACCATGGTGTTAGCAATTCTAACAAACGAGTTTTTCCATTTTAACCGAATTTTTAGACGTTTTATTTTTCATATAGTAAGGGTTAGAATTTTTTTTTGAATATTTTTTGACCATGGTGTTAGCAATTCCAACAAACGAGTTTTTCCATTTTAACCGAATTTTTAGACATTTTATTTTTCATATAGTAAGGGTTAGAAATTTTTTTTGAATATTTTGTGTTCCTATTATATGATCGTGAGGATATAAAATTTTAATGTTTATGAGTTTTTTCTTTTTTCTCAAGAGGGTGGAGTAAGACGGTGGTAACCATATTGCTCACAAAATGAGCCCATAGTTTCACCGAATTTAAATTTACTAGTTTGTTGTTTATCTTTATGATCTTGACATATTTGTAATCTTTCTTTTTTTAACAAAGACAAATAACTAACCATAAGTTATAGAATCCCATGGAATTGGTTGACCTCCAAAAAAATCTTTTAATTTAATTATTAGTCTTTCAACAAAAAATGAAGGTAATCCATATATAAACCTTTCTTTCCAGAAAGGTTGATTACAATCATTTCTTTGGAATATATTAGTTATAAATATATCTTTATACCATTTAAAATCTCTTAAAGTCGGACATCTAAGATTTGTTAATACTAGTTTTTTACTAGTTAGTTCTTCAGTTGGGTTTCCCACAAAGTGCATGGTCATTGTGTGTAATAATACTTCTGTAGCGTTTTGAATTTGTTCTTCTTCATAAAGTCCATCTTCCCCTTCTACTCTTCTAGTTTCAACGTGGTTTATTATAGAGTCTTGAGATAAACTATCTAATGCGTTATCCCACCAATATTTTAAGGCTCATTGAATCCTGAAATTAAGAGGACACATGCTTGTTTGTCCGTCAAGCCTTTAGCTTTATAGGCCAAACCAGCAATCCCCATTTCTTGAAATAAATTCATCATTTCATATTTTGATCTACCATCTATATTCCATTCATATATACCTTCTCATGTGTAAAAGTTTGCGGTTGGGAATTTATGATGTTCTTCAAATAATAGGTCAGGTGGTGAGTGTCTTGGATAATATGTTTTTTTTTAAGGTTGAAAGTTTCTTTTTATGCGACTGATTTCCATTTCTTCATCAGTTTATGTTTGACTATTTTCATCAATATTGTTTATTCCTTTATTTTTATCTAGTTGTTCTAGTCTACTAAAAATGGATTTTAAAATTTCATTTTCTAGGAAATTTAACTGGTTTAGTCAAAAGTTTAAAAAGAGGTGTTGAAATAGAATTGAAAGGATGTGTTAGGGTTTGATAATTAGTTATTAGATTATATTCATCATTGTCTAATTTGTTATCTATACGATCTATTTTCCGTGAGATAATATGAAGTATTTGATTATTTTGTTCGTAAACTATTTTCATATCTGTCATATTTCCTATGTCTTTATCATCTTTATTTGCTCGAATTTTAAATGGAGTAGCTATTACTTGTGTTTGGGGTGTATAAAGTTTTTAAATCCTGTAAAAGTGGATGAACTGATTTAATTTTGTCTCCACTAGTCATTTCCCAACTATTATACAAAGTTGAACTAGTGTTAATTAATTCACTTTATAAGGGTGTGCTATTCTATTTTCTTGAGAATATGTTTCAAACCATATAAAGAATGAAATATTAGTTTCTATTTTATTCATATGATCATACCAGTTTTCTCAGTAATTAATAATTGTTTCTTTAGTAAATGTTTTAAAATACTATTGTTTTTTATCTTTATTATTATCAGATCAAATTTTTTAAAATATATTGTTTATCAATTTTAATACCTTTTAAAGTAACATCTAATCTATTAAAACTGAAATACAAATAAGGAATAACCCTTATTTTTACTTAATATTTCCAAGGAATGCCACTGATATTATCCATGCATCCAAATATCTAAACATTAATTTTTAACAAGAAAAAAAAATCTGGGCTAAGCCCATTAACAATCTTTTTCATTGGAATTCAAAACTTTATAATATGTGTTATCCAAATTTTTATAATAAAAATATAATTATACATATAATTAGCATTAAATTAGTTTTATTTTTTATTCATATTCATATAAGTTACACAACTATATTTGAACTATAAAAAGATAATAATGTTAATATTTTTTGATAAAAATATGAACTTATTTATATATAATAACAAAATCATGTAACTTTCCATAACAATTTAGTGACTAAAATACATACTAATATTTATTATAAATGGTTATATATACAAACAAATACAATGTACTATTCATTTGTACGATATATATCTAATAAAAATAACTTATGTAATTTATAAATTTAAAATTTTAATCACCATATAATACATATACACAGTTAGGTCTAGGACGGATCGAATATCCAGGGTATTTTAAGATATACGGATTTGGATATGCATTCGTCGAATTCGTAAAATTGTTATCTGGATCCGGATATTCAGGGTTAGGATATTCAGACTAAAATCTGAATACACACGGATATTCAGACTAACTATTAACTATCTATTTAGTCTATTTAAAATATTTTTTTTTTAAAAACTTAAAAATCATTGAAATTTAATAAAATTAAAAAATTACTTATTTTATATAAAACTATATACAATATACATAGATAACTATATTAAATTTTAAATATTTAATATTCGGATCCGGATATCTAAACTTAAATTTTACTATCCGAATTTGTACATGAAGCAGTCAAATCCGTAAATCACTATCAGGATTCCCGAATATCCGTTTTGCGAAGCGGATGAGATCCCGGATCGGATAACAGATATCGAATATTAAGTTCCAGTTATACTTACAATTATATCAAACAACTTACTTAAAATATTTGACATTTATAAAAATAACACCCGGGCGCGCGGATCAAAGTCTAGTTTATAGATTTAAAATCTGAGGATGTTGGTGAAGTGGTGTCAGAGTTTACATGTAACTCCTCGCTCACTCTCAAGAAAGCAGACTTGTAAGTTGTAGCCTTGTGAGAAAAAGGTGCAGAGACGTCGTGGAGATTGAGAGGTGTAGGAAAATTTGCTGGTGTTAATACGGGTTTTGGGGAGACGGTGGTGCAGTCGTAGCAGATCGACGTTTTCTTTAACCAAATTTTTAATATTAATTTTGAAACTTTCCAAATAACATGTATACATGTGTGATTTTGTTACACTATAATTCTAACTAAAAAGTTTACTCCAAATCCTTTTCATAGTGCAGTCGTAGCAGGTCAACGTTTTCTTTAACCAAATTTTTAATATTAATTTTGAAACTTTCCAAATAACATGTATACATGTGTGATTTTGTTACACTATAATTCTAACTAAAAAGTTTACTCCAAATCCTTTTCATAGTTTTTTCTTTTTTTTTTAATTGTTTCTATTTAAATAACAGTAGATTGGATTTAATTTTAATAAATTATTAATTGAATAACAGTTAATTGCAAGTTATTAATTTTAAAATCCCTTGTTATTTAACTAAGGATTTCTAAGTTTTTTTCAAATCTTGTGTTATTGAATATGATATTTATCTAAAATCACCACAAATAACTTGCAATTAACTGTTATTCAATTAATAATTTATTAAAATTAAATCCAATCTACTGTTATTTAAATAGAAACAATTAAAAAAAACAAAAAACTATGAAAAGGATTTGGAGTAAACTTTTTAGTTAGAATTATAGTGTAACAAAATCACACATGTATACATGTTATTTAGAAAGTTTCAAAATTAATATTAAAAATTTGGTTAAAGAAAACGTCGACCTGCTACGACTGCACCACCGTAGCAGGTCGACGTTTTCTTTAACCAAATTTTTAATATTAATTTTGAAACTTTCCAAATAACATGTATACATGTGTGATTTTGTTACACTATAATTCTAACTAAAAAGTTTACTCCAAATCCTTTTCATAGTTTTTTCTTTTTTTTTAATTATTTCTATTTAAATAACAGTAGATTGGATTTAATTTTAATAAATTATTAATTGAATAACAGTTAATTGCAAGTTATTTGTGGTGATTTTAGATAAATATCATATTCAATAACACAAGATTTGAAAAAAACTTAGAAATCCTTAGTTAAATAACAAGGGATTTTAAAACAAAACCAAAACACTTTAAAATCCACAATTCAATACATCCCCCTAAATGTATTAGAGAAAGAAAAAAAACTACAGAAATAGCTGAACAACCACTCTTGATACTATAGTAACTAAAGAATTTACCTCAACACAATGGTAAAATGGTAATTACACTCATACGAGATACACGTACTTAAAACCTTTTTCCGAAAGGGAAAATTACGACCATCCTCTCTTCCTTCTTCTTTTTACTTGTTCCCCCTAAAGTAGAGGTAAATTTTCTGCAAGAAACACAAGATGTTACCCGCTCAATTAGCACAACCCGTTCTGGTTATCAGTTGTTAGAAGCCATGTAGGTTATGATCAGATGCTTACCTGCAGAACCCATAGACTCAGAAGTGACTCCAAGCAGAAGAGACCAAAGCCGATAAAGTAGAAGATCTGCATTCATTCATTAAGGTCAAATTTAGCTTAGCTATCATTAGGCTTTCTTCATGGTGAACATATACATATACTTTGGGAACATATTATAACGCGTGTACCCCGGCTAATAAACTGTCTGAGATGACATCAATTGCTGCAAGCACACCCCTGTTGATCAAATAAAAAAAAATTGTAAGCAAAATTATCCCAAGGCAATATAACATAAAAATGCAAAATCGTCTAAAGCATTATCAGATAGAGCATTAATTTGACAGTCGTTAGGTTTCTCTGTCCGCAAAAGTCTTAAAAAGTTGAAACACAGCTAGAGCAAACGAAGGTCAAGGAATAATTATAGTTATCAATTTTAAGTTATAACACGGTTTTAATCGACCAAACAATTTAGAGCTCCAGTTGAAAGTTTCCAGTGAAAAGCTCGAGACTAATTAACTATAAAACGAAGTAGCAAAAAGCTCGAGCGCAAAGAGAATCGTTGCCAATGATTGTAGGACTTACGTTAATGATTTTCCGTGGAAAAAGATCGGCGGGGCAATGGCGGCAACGATGCAGAAGCCAATGTGAATCTGTAAAATAGCTAGGGTCAATCATATGGGAAACGGAAACTACATTTGCTTATAGGTAAGGTATAAATTTAGATATGACAAGTTTTTATGACTCACCAAGTAGGTGAAGAAAAACCAACCAAACTTCAAAGCGCTGTCAGTCCTACAAGGTCGTAAAAAGTATATCAATTATACGAACTGTCATGTTTAATATGCAATGGTAATAAAACCATCCGAATAAAAACTAGCTAATAGGAGCATTACCTCATGGCTCGGTAGAGAGGCCTGTACCATACAACATAAGAAAGTGGACATCCCATCAACGCATATATTGTGGCAAGGAAAAAGATCTTTACACCTATCATTAATATTTCAAAACCAGCATTAGTTCAACTTTCATCCAAATCAAAACAAAACTTCATAAGAACAGTTAACATTAGAAGATAACACATAATAGTATAGCGTCAAGCTCACCTCCGCCTTTAATCCAGCATACCATGGTTGCAATCACATTGAACACCAGACACAAAATGATACCTGAAAACCACCAGTACAATACAATCGCCCGTCAATTCAACACACTAGAAACATTTCACGTAAACAGGCAAACAAGCCAAACTAGACTTACCTAACCAACTAGCAAAAGCCAGATACTGCAGCTTTTGAGCATGAACTGGTATCTCATTAGCAATGTCATGGTGTATGATTGGAAAAAACGGCGGCCAGTTTTTCTCATCTATCTGAACACCAGCTGCAACATAATTTTACGAGTATAATTATTTATTGTCCACGAAGATAGATACACAAAACTAATAAAAATAGTGCCATCAAGTTGTTGTTGTTGTTGGCTTACATTTAGCAATAGCATCCTCTCTCCGTTTAATATCCTGAGTAAGCGAGTACAATATAAAGAAATATCAATTAGTATCTAAGAAGCACAGTGAAGATTATATTTGACAAGTTCATAAATACCATTTCTTTCTTCCTAAGCTCAGCTTCCCAGTCAGCAAGCTTCCTCTGTTTCTGTGAAGAGTCCTGCACCAATTAAACACAAAAACCGAACGTAAGATAAACTTAAAAGTGAGAAGAGGATGATGAGTACAGAGATATTACATTCATGTTATCCAAGGGAATATCAACAGTAGCATCGAGGCTTTGACCAAATCCAACTGGCCTAGACGCAGCAGGAACCCGTCCACCGCCTTTCTGTTAAAATCAATCAAAGTTCACAACAATCAGTAACCTAGAGGAAAAGTTCAAGATGGGAGACAGATAATCCAAAGCTAAAGAAATGAATCTCTCAACACTATATAGTTTCTCCGAAAATCACTCGCTAACAATAGTAATTTCTCTGAAAATCCAAACCTAGTTCCTAGATCTAACGATACACAGTCCAGTTAGATAAACTCTAGTAGTTAAAAAGTAAGACTACATTCCAAAATAGACTAAACTCGCTAACACTAGTATTTTCTAGTAAAATTCAATGCTAGTTCCCAGATCTAATCGGAGATCCGTAACCTCAACACTGTTAAAATCAATTCAAAGAAGAAACGAGCATTGGTAAACACACAGGTTCTCCACTTGCAGAAACTAAAGAAAAAGAACTTCATGAAACTCGAATTAAGGGAGAGATCTAGATTCATCTAACTAAGAGAAAAAAATCTATAAATAGAAAGTGGAGATTCAGAGAAAAGCGTTACAGAGAAGGGATTGACGATTTCTTCTTCTTCCTCATCGAAAGGGTTGGGATCGTGGTGGCGATTCATTGTTGATTGCAGATACCTAGATTCACGAACTCGAATCTTATTCTCCGATAAGATTGCGAAGAAAAGAGAGAGAGAGAAGAAAAGATAGCACACCGACTGCGTAGCTAACTGGTAGTGGTATAGATGGTCACTCTTTTTCTCTTTCTCACACGGAAAGCGGGATTTGGAACCATTGCTATTTACGAAACTACCCCCAATAAGTAAATGGGCCGTAGTAGTTAATTGGGTATAGACTTCAAGGTGGGCCTAACTCAGCAACACGTAATTTGTTCTCATATTTTTGTTTTTCTTTTCTGGTTATGGTTTTGCATCAATATCTTGTTAATACTCTATCTTTTTCATTTTAATTGTTACTTTACCTTTTTACAAACAAATTAAAATAATAATTAATTTTGCATATTTTCTATATAAAAACACAATTACCTATACACCTAATTATATTTCAACCAATAGAAAAATAGATTATAGTATAAAGTTAACAAATTTTGCATCGAAAGTCGAAAGACACTTATTTTATAAAAAAAATCTTTAAAATGATATTTAATATGAAATGGAGGGAGTATTAGTTAACATTAGTTTAGTGATTAAAAGAGAAAAAAAAAATTGTTATATTCACTCTTTTGTTTTTCGTTGATTTTGGTTTGATGAAACTTGAAAAGAAATATTGTGAATGGATTTGTAATTAAGTTTAATTGGTTTAAGGGGTGTCTTCTTATTTGTCGACTGGTTGCAACAATGGCTGTCGCAGGTTAAACATGAACAAATCAGTTCATAATGTTTTGTGCGTAAACGTTTTAGTTAGAGTGAGGGTAGTAATGTGATTGCTAACCTCCTATGTTTGTTTCCCGCGTCAAAAAAACTGTTCAAAGAGTAAAATGCAATGATTGGTTCCTATTTTCTTTCTCCAACTGCCGTCAGTAAAAAAAAAAACTGAAAGTTCATATCAACTGGCTTTGTTAGTGTGCTTAAGCCCAGTAAAGAAAAGCAACAAACAAACTTGTTATGATAGCCTAAATCATTACATTGTGACCATAAGCAAATTTGTTTATGACCCGAATTGCTAATTTATTGTTATAAGAACATAAATCTGAAGATGGATCTCACTATTTTCTTTTCTCCAACTTAAAAGGTGCTTTTACAGTAGATAAATAGACATTTGACCAAAAGAGAGTAGATAAATCAAAGTAGCAATATCAGAAAAGAAACGAAGGAAATTATGTTTTTTAAAAAGTAACTAAACAACAACATTATTGACTCAAACTGAAAACGTAGAAACTGCAAATTTGTCTAGACGATTCGTTGGGTGCTCATACTCTCCATAGATGGAGTATTAGGTAGTGCGAGCCTTCTGATAAGAGAGTAGATAAATCAAAGTAGCAATATCAGAGAAGAAACGAAGGAAATTATGTTTTTTAAAAAGTAACTAAACAACCACATTATTGACTCAAACTGAAAACGTAGAAACTGCAAATTTGTCTAGACGATTCGTTGGGTGCTCATACTCTCCATAGATGGAATGTTAGGTAATGCGAGCCTTCTGATAAGAGCAACGATGTATTTTATTGCTATATCAAGAGAAAAACAATCTCTAACCGTATAAAGGTCTAAAGCTTATTCCTGAAGAAACAAATCTTCCAGGACCAAGATACAATATACCAATTGCACAAAGAACCCTTTACACGTAATCATCTATTTGTAGTAGTAAACTCCTTATTGTTGTGTAACAACCTCAACTCCTTTATTCTTCTCTTCCACGTCATCCTTTCACTTCTCTTCTTCTCCCTTTCTACTCTTCCTCCTCACATAGCATCTTTGAGGTCTATCAATACCCCCCTCCCCAAAATTGAGCTTGCCCTCAAGCTCAAAGGATGGAAAACTAGCCTCCAACTCTGAAATTTTCATTAAAGTGTGCTCATAATCGGGTAGACCCTTCCATTTCACCAACACTTCCAAAATGCCGTGCTCATCATAGCGATAATTCAACAGCTCCTCTGGGTACAGCACCAACTCATCTACCTCATTCAATGTCTCTGGTAACTGCGTAACCAAATGGCCAGTCCCCAGCACTGGTTTAAGCTGAGAAATGTGAAAGACCGGATGAATTTTACACGTAGGTGGTAGCGCCAGCCGATAAGCAACCTCCCCAATCCTCTCCAGCACTTTAAAAGGAACATAAAACCTTGCAGCTAATTTCTGACAGAAACGTTGGGAAACACTCGCCTCCCTATACGGACGTAGCTTCAAGAACACCAACGAACCTACTTCAAACTGCAAGTCCCTCCTACTTTTGTCATCATTGTTCTTCATAATGTCCTGAGCCCTCAACAGATGCATTTTCATATCATCAAGCATCACATCTGTTTCTAGTATTCAACTTAGAGAAAACCCGTGCACCTTCCAACTCATCCAAAAGCTGATCTATAATCGGAATTGGAAATTTATCCGGTATTGTAGCTTTGTTAACTCCTCTATAATCCACACAAAAGCACCACAACAGGTCCTTCTTCTTTACTAGCAATACTGGACTAGCGTAAGGGCTTTTGCTATGACGTATCACTCCAGCTTGAAGCATATGATCAACCAATTTCTCCATAGCTTCCATGTGAAAATGAGGGTATTGATAAGGCCTCATACAAATTGGCTTGGTACCAGGAAAAAGTTTGATGGAATGTTCATACCCCCGATTCGGAGGTAATTGAGTTGGTTCCACAAAAACTTCCGGAAACTGGTTAAATAGAAGCTGAGTACTCGGCTGCTTGTAATTCTAAGACCACCAAAACCATATCAGTCACTAGCTCCTTACATTCAATCGACTGATCCCCTTTTAGTGTAGACTTCCTTCCATTAGACCAATAAGATAGTGTCTGATCTTCCCAGTCAACTTCTCATTTACCCAGTTTTCGCAGCCACTGAACACCAAGAATGATGTCCACACTTCCCGGTTCAAGGACAATGAAGTCATTCGTGAGATCAATTGATTGTACTTTCAGTGGAACCTGCTTACAAATCCCCGATCCTGTTACAACAATCCCAGTCCCGACTTTGATCTTCATCATAGAGCAATTCTCTTGTTTCAATTGTGCTTGCCGTAACGATAGTAGGTGATATGAAATTATGCGTAGCACCACTGTCAATCATGACCAAAACCTTAGTCTTCCCAATTGACCGCCACAACCTGGTTGTCTTTGGTGAAGATCTTCCAAAAAATGAATAAAGTGAAAGCTCCATCACCTCAGCCACGACTTCGTTAACGTCTTCTAATGTATCATGAAATTCTTCAGCCTCAAGCTCCATTCCCTTCTCAGTTAACACCACCATCACATGTAATTCTCTGTTCCTGCAGTTATGCGTTTTAGACCACTTCTCCTCGCACGTATAACAGATACCATTACGCTTCTTTGCTGCATACTCAGCTTCAGACAACTTGTAAGGAATCATGTTGGTGTTGTTTTGTCTTCGATTACTCAGCCTTTCGCCTTTGTTATTCATTTGTCCTGTGTCCATACTTTGAGTCCTTCCTCTCCAAACGTTTTGATGAACAGCAGCATTCCTAAAAGCAACCCCTTGCCCCTGTCTCACCGGTTTCGTCTCCATGGATTTACCCGAAATTAGTTTGCAAAAATCACTATCTTCCATAGAAATGACAGCAACAATAAAATTCGGTAAACCAACTGGCTCCTTCATTTTAATCACTTCCTGAAACTCTTTCTTCAATCCGTTAAAGAAAATATCCTCCAAATTTTCTTTTGACACCTTCACCTGCGTTTCAAGTTCCTGGAACTCTCTCACATACGCCGCAATGGATCATGTCTGTCTAATACCAAACAGTTTCTTCCCCGGAGTACTATCATAAGATTCAACAAACCTTGCAACCATTCTCTTTTTGAAATCACTCCAATCAACAAACGGACGATGCTCCTCTTCATAGTTGTACCAGCTTAGGGCTTCAGCCTCTAAGCTTAACGAAATTATCTTCATTCTGCCTTGTATCGTATATTGGCAGATACGGAAAAACTCTCCGCTCTCGCAATCCAAGAATAAGAATGGGAACCATCCAACACAGGCATCTCAACCTTACGTAACAATTCGTCTCGATTATTCAACACAGCACTCACAGACCGATAACCTAGCTGAATATCTTCCGGATTCGTTCCCAGATTCGGCGAGTTTACCTGATCGATGATTTGCGAAGTACTTGCATGATCCTGATACACCGGAGCTTTGCCATGGATCGTTGATGTTAATTTCTCGATCGACTTCACCACCACCTGTAAGGTTGACTCCATCGAATTCAATCGCAGATCTATCGTCTCCAATTTCTTGTTCATCGCCGTCGAAGCTTCTGATAACACCTTGTAACCTCCCGATAAGAACTTGAGCTGATTGTTGATTCCGTAAACCGATGATTCGAGTTCGCCGATCTGAATCGCCGTCTCCTCTGTCATCCTTGTCGACATGTTCGTTCGTCACCGCACCAATTGATAAGAGCAACGATGTATTTTTATTGCTATATCAAGAGAAAAACAATCTCTAACCGTATAAAGGTCTAGAGCTTATTCCTGAAGAAACAAATCTTCCAGGACCAAGATACAATATACCAATTGCACAAAGAACCCTTTACACGTAATCATCTATTTATAGTAGTAAACTCCTTATTGTTGTGTAACAACCTCTACTCCTTTATTCTTCTCTTCCACGTCATCCTTTCACTTCTCTTCTTCTCCCTTTCTATTCTTCCTCCTCACATAGCATCTCCGAGGTCTGTCACCTTCTTACAACTCGTACTTTCTCATAATTTGTTGTAGCAACTGTCGAACTGCAGCAACAACTAATGACTTTGCGGAGGCTGCGGTTCTAGGAGTACGGGCGGAGCATCACTAAATGGAGCAATATCAAACATGTTGGGGTTATGTTCACCATTTCTTTTCACAACTGGGTTGGGTTCTACATAGAGCTTAACAAGCTCCTGCATATCGTCCCCTAGTTAGTCATCACTCCCTGTTATTGAAGATGGTGTGAGTTTTTTTTTAAATGGTTATATGTACCATACGTTAAACGTGTACAGAGCTGACCTGGTTTGCAAAATTAGCAATTGGTAGAGGATGGTGGGCATGGGAGACAGTGAACGATTGGTGCTTGGAGATGAATTTGAAATGAGATAGCTTAAGATGGAAAGTTAAAGTCCTCCCAGCAACATCTTTGAGGCAATCTGGTAGGTCACTCTGCTGACCTTCTCTAGATGCGTCATGTTTAAATGACATTTAAGAACGTTTAAGGCAAATTCTTAACAGAAAAAACCAGGATTCCCCACTTTAATTATAATGTTCATACCATTAGTTGAGTAACCTCAGACATGTTGGTTAGCTTTGGTTATTGCACCATTGAATGACACAAAAATTGTTGAATATGTGTCGTGTTAGATCGAAAACACTACACAATACCTACAAGTTCGAAGTCCATTATGCGTCTCTCAACGATGCCTTTTGCAGCTGAATGCCTTAACTGCAACATTAACTTAAAACTTGGTTTCAAACCTTTACCTTACTATACAAACTGCTTTCTCTTCCAGTGCATGTGAATTATGGAATCCACGTTGCAATTTCCATGAGCAGGAGATGTAGGAACATCCATTAGTTGTCTTAATCTTAGAGACCAAACTCAATTTCCAAGAGTTTACACAAGTTCTAGATGATTTAAATGCAGTAGAATGAGTGCTAAAACTGATTGGATTTAAATCATTTGTCATTAGAGAGTGAATGTGCATGTGAGCATTAATTGAGGACGTAGCTATTAAGCTCAGAGAGTGTGTCAGTCTCGAGTTTCTTAACACCACCATTTTTGCAAGAAGTAGAAGAGGATCATTTCTCACATCTACATAACCTGTACAATTTGGTGTAATATCTGATTTGAAACAATATAGGACAAAGTGTCTTCCATCACCGGATGAGCCATCGTTGTTGTGATTCATGCCGTTGGGAACGTGAACAAGACGAGATGAGAAAGTGAAAATGGATCTGTTGCATTTCGTCACCACCCCTTCTCCTTGTGAACCAGCTACCTTATCTCATCACATTGGAGTTATCACCCATCACCGGAGAAGCCACCATTGTTGGAATCATTGTTGTGTAACGTCACCCAAGCGAGAAGAGACGATGAAACCAGAGCCGTCACATTGCACCACAACCAACGACACGACGCCATGCCGTTGCCGTAAGTTGGAGTCACCAAAGGTGAATCTTGAGTCACCGTAGGTTGGAGTCACCGTGATCCAAGCCGTACCCTGATTACCATGACCCCATTATCCAAACACGTGTTAGTTAAGTTTCTCCACTTTTATAATCACGTGTTTGGTAATTAAGTGCTCATATTTGTTACTTGCGATGCAACTAACCTAAGTATATTATAAACCGTAATGTGTAATGCGTAGGAAACAACCATGGATTTTAGGTGTGACTTTTACCTCAAGTGATTCCTTTTAAAGCCTAGAGTTCGAGAGCATTTTCCGATCTTGACTAAGGTGATGGTCTATTCTGTAAATCCCGTTACTAGTGTATAATTCTTTCCATTGTCGTTTAGTTTCGAAACATGTTCCGTTTGATTGAATTGAGTCTTGCGTGATAGTTAGGATTCAATGTAAACCTAAATTAGGGGTCTAGAAGATTCAACTTGATATGGATTGAGTGATGTTAAATGATTATATATATATATATATATATACGTATACATAGTTATGGGTAAGGACTATGTGATGAGGGCGGCTGTTCAGAGAGATCTGGATTAGCAACGCTTATGAGGGCGGGGGTTCAGAGACATCCGGGCTAAAGACGCATATTGAGGGTGGGGGCTCAGAGACGTCTGGGCTATCGACGCATATTTATGTGGGGCGTGGTGCAGAGACGTTTGCATTCGATGCTTATTGGTTACGGGTGGGCGTCCAGAGATGTCTGGGCTAGCAACGCTTATTATGATGTCGTATATCCGTATGAGGAGAATGCATGGTGTATGAGCTAGTTATGCACTATTAGCCCCTTGTTTGTTCTGTGTGATGTTATAGGCGTTGTGTTTGTTCATGCTAGAGCTAAACTTCCATAGTGGGAGTTCTATTTACTTAGTCAGTGGTTTGCGTGTCTAGCATCTCATACCTCACCGAGTGACTCTCATGTTGATCATCCCTCTTTATTCCCCTTCCAGGTGAGCAGGAAGAGTAGTCAGATATCTGGATGGTTTGGTGCCTTGGGGATCGTCGTATTTTATATGGGTCTTGATTCCGTTTTATACGATTTTTCGATATGAATTATAATGGTTATTAAATATAAAAAATGATTTATCCCGCTTTTATCTTATTAAATATTTTAATATTTTATTTGATATTTTTATAAATTGGTTTAATCCAATATCGTACCGGTAGTAGCACGCCGTTCTCAAGAGAGGAGGAGACGAGTGTTACAATTTGGTACCAGAGTGGGTTCCGTCCCGGCCCGACCCGGGATGGCGATTTATGGGACCTGGTTTTAATCAGATTTTTTATGGTTTTTCGAAACAATTTGGACATTTTGAATTTTTAAAAATAAATAGCACCATTCTGTTAGGTGAAACTCCTTTTAATTCGTTGGTATCCAGTTTCACGAACTTCATATCGTTTAGCGCCAGCAGAAATGACAGAATTGGAAAATCAGTTGGAGAAGCTATCAGATAAAGGTTTTATCAAACCGAATACTTCACCGTGGGGAGCACCAATATTGTTTGTGAAGAAGAAAGATGGGAGTTTTAGACTATTTATCGACTAGAGAGGCTCGAGCAAAGTGACCATCAAGAATAAGTACCCGTTTCCTCGTATCGATGAGTTGTTGGATCAGTTGCAAGGAGCTTCATGGTTTTCTAAGATTGACTTAGCATCAAGATACCACCAGATTGCAATAGCTGATGAGGATGTGCGGAAGACGGCTTTCCGTACATGTCATGGACATTATGAGTTCTTGGTGATGTCATTTGGGTTGACAAACGCACTTGCAACATTCATGAATGTGATGAATGATGTGTTTCATGAGCATCTGGATAAGTGTGTGATTGTCTTCGTCGACGATATCATGATTTATTCTCGAAGTAGAGAGGACCATGCCGAGCATTTGCAGATCACGTTCTGTAAGATCAGGGAACATCAGTTGTTTGCTAAGATGAGTAAGTGTAGCTTATGACAGAGAAGATTGGATTTTGGGGTCATGTGGTTTCAGAGGCAGGAGTTGCAGTATATCTAAAGAAAATGACTGCAATATCATAGTGCCCTATACCTAAGAGTGCTACTGAGATCCGCAGCTTTATAGGGTTAGCAGGATATTACAGAAAGTTTTCCAAGGGTTTTGCAAGTATCGCAAAGCCGATGACGCAATTAATAGGCAAGGACACCAAGTTTGATTGGACAAATGCTTTTTCAAGGAGTTTCACTAAGCTCAAACGGTATTTGACGAAAACGCCAGTTTTGGTACTTCATAGGCTCAGGATATCATATGAGGTTTATACGGATGCATCAAGTACTGATATGGAATGTGTATTGATGCAGGAGGGTCATGTCATTTCATATGCATCATATCAGTTGAGACCTCACAAGGATAATTACACTACTCACGACTTGGAGTTAGCAGTAGTTGTTTTTGCGCTAAAAAATTGGAGGTCATATTTGTATAGAGAAAATGTGCAGATTTTCACAGACCACCACAGTTCGAAGTATATTTTTACTCAGGCGGACCTCAATTTGAGACAGCGTATGTGGATGAAGTTGTTAGCAGATTACCACTTGGATATCACTTACCATCCGGGCAAGGCCAATCAGGTGGCAGATGCCTTAAGCATGCGGAGGAGCGATGTTTCAGGAACCAAGGAGGTTCAAGAGCTGAATGGGACACTTGCTAGTCTCAGATTATGTGCAGTTACTGATGAGGGAGAGACGGCTAGCCTCGAGGCTTTGGAGCATGCAGATTTATTGTGGAGGATACGATAAGCTCAGGAGAGTGATGAGTCTTTGGGTAAGCAGATAGAGATTGAAAGTATTGGATATCATACAACTTCGAGCGGTATGTACATGTACCGGAACCGAGTCTGTGTGCCAGATGATAAGCTGTGAAGGAAGGAGATTTTACAGCAAGCACATCACTCGCATTTTTCTATCCATCCGGGAAGAGATCTGAAGTGCTATTATTTTTGGCCTGGTACAAAGAAAGATGTTGCTACATTTGTATCGCAGTGTCAGACATGTCGGATGGTTACGGCTGAGCATCAGGTTACTAGCGGGTTATTACAGAACCTACCGTTGGCATAGTGGAAATGGGACATGGTGACTATGGATTTTTGAATGGACTTCCGATAACCTATGGTGGAAAAATACTATTTGGGTGATTGTGGATAAACTCACCAAGTCTGCTCATTTCCTAGCAATCAAGAAGACAAATGGAGCTGATCAATTGACACAAATTTACATTAGGGAGATTGTGAGGTTGCATGGATTTTCTGTCAGCATTGTATCAGATTGTGATGCGAAGTTCACATCTGCATTTTCGGGAGCCTTCCGGAAGGCCCTTGGGAAAAAAGGTCCGTATGAGTACAACTTATCGTTTGCAGACAGATGGACAATCAGAGAGGACTATTCAGACTTTAGAAGACATGCTCAGAGCTTGTGTTTTGGGTTGGGAAGTAAAATGTGAATATCTACCGCTAGAGAGGTTATCTACAATATTAATTATCACTCATTAATTGAGATATCACCGTATGAGATTCTGTATAGTAGGTCATGCCGCACACCATATAAGGTTCTTTACAGCTGGTATTACCTCACACCACTATGTTGGACCATAGTGAGGGAGCGATGGGACATATAAGTAGTAATGTTTCAAGAGAAGGTAGATCAAATGAAAATGCTTTAAAGCCGGCAAGAGAAAGCTCATCTCCATCTTTAAAAAAAAATATCGATAAACAAATGAAGGAATTGGAGTTTGTTCCGGATAATTTAGTGTCACAAAAATGTATAAGGATATTTCAGAGATCATGCAAGACTCAAATGATGGAAGAAGCCTAAGCCGAAATACATGGGCTGCACCCTATCTTTGAGTGGATTTAAGCAGCGACTTATCATTTGGGTTATCGTCAGAGTTTTCAGACCTTCATGCGTATTTCAGATATCAATCAATAAGAGTTAGAGCTCATTTTTCATCAGAAGAAAAAATGATATCAGTAAAAGAAAAAAAAGGTTCAAGAGACAGTGACATATATGTAAAAGGTTGCCGGGAAAGAATTAAGATCTAGGAGGACATCTTATATACCGAGTCTCAGCTGGATTTAAATTATTCAAAAATTTGAGGATGAAACCATAAACCGGGTCAAGAATTTGAATTCGAGGACGAATTCCTTGTTAGTGAGGGAGAATTGTAACGACCCGGTTTTTACCAAACCGGTATTGCAATTGGTTTGATTATTTAATTGAACTAAACCAAACTAATTACCAAACCCAAGCTATATATATAACTCGTATACATATCCTTCCTCATGTCAACCTAGTCGTCATCTTACTTATCCGACAACTCTCGAGGCTTCTCATCACCAGCCACCTCTGCTCATCAAGTCAAAGTGTTTTCCATCACCGGATGAGCCATCGTTGTTGTGATTCATGACGTTGGGAACGTGAACAAGACGAGATGAGAAAGTGAAAATGGATCTGTTGCATGCCATCACCACCCCTTCTCCTTGTGAAACAGCTACCTTATCTCATCACGTTGGAGTTATCACCCATCACCGGAGAAGCCACCATTGTTGGAATCATTGTTGTGTAACGTCACCCAAGCGAGAAGAGACGATGAAACCAGAGCCGGCACATTGCACCACAACCAACGACACCACGCCACGCCGTTGCCGTAATTTGGAGTCACCAAAGGTGAATCTTGAGTTACCGTAGGTTGGAGTCACCTTGATCCAAGCCGTACCCTGATTACCATGATCCCATGATCCAAACACGTGTTAGTTAAGTTTCTCCACTTTTATAATCACGTGTTTGGTAATTAAGTGCTCATATTTGTTACTTGCGGTGCAACTAACCTAAGTATATTATAAACCGTAATGTGTAATGCGTAGGAAACAACCATGGATTTTAGGTGTGACTTGTACCCCAAGTGATTCCTTTTAAAGCCTAGAGTTCCAGAGCATTTTCCGATCTTGACTAAGGTGAGGGTCTATTCCGTAAATCCTGTTACTAGTGTATAATTCTTTCTATTGTCGTTTAGTTTCAAAACATGTTCCGTCTGATTGAATTGAGTCTTGCGTGATAGTTAGGACCTGAATTAGGGGTCTAGAGGATTCAACTTGATATGGATTGAGTGATGTTAAATGATGTTATATATATATATATATATGTATACATAGTTATGGGTAGGGACTATGTGATGGCGGCTGTTCAAAGAGATCTGGATTAGCAACGCTTATGAGGGCGGGGGTTCGAAGACATCTGGGCTATCGACGCATATTGAGGGCGGGGGCTCAAAGTCGTTTGGGCTATCGACGCATATTTGTGTGGGCCGTGGTGCAGAGACGTTTGCATTCGACGCTTATTGGTTACGGGTGGGGGTCCAGAGATGTTTGGGCTAGCGACGCTTATTATGATGTCGTATATCCGTATGAGGAGAACGCGAGGTGTATGAGCTTGTTATGCACTATTAGCGCATTGTTTCTTTTGTGTGATGCTATAGGCGTCGTGTTTGTTTATGCTAGAGTTAAACTTCCATAGTGGGGAGTTCTATTTACTTAGTTAGTGGTTTGCGTGTCTAGCATCCCATACCTCACTGAGTGATTCCCCTTTTGCTCACCCCTCTTTCTTCCCCTTCCTGGTGAGGAGGATGAGTAGTCGGATATCTGGACGGTTTGGTGTTTTGGGGATCGTCGTATTTTATATGGGTTTTGATTTGGTTTTATACGATTTCCTGATATGAATTATACTGGTTATTAAATGTAAAAAAATAATTTATCCTGCTTTTATTTTATTAAATTTATTAATATTTTATTTGATATTTTTATTAATCGGTTTATTTCAATATCGTACCGGTAGTAGCACGACGTTCTCAAGAGAGGAGGAGACGGGTGTTACAATAAGTTTCCAAAAGTAACTCCCAAAGCTATCAATTTGACACGAAATGAGACCTTAGTTGTCACCGATGCTCCCTCTTTATCCTTCTTACCGGTGACTCGTGCTTTTGGAGCCATGGTTGAAGATTTTTCTGGTTCTGCATCAACTTTTTTGGTCTCGAGAGCAAAAAAGATAAAGATTTTTTTTTTGAAAATCATACAACTAGTACAATTTGTAAACAAATCGTTATCAAAATTAAATATTATTAAAATATGCAATTATGTATTTGACACATGCATGAGAGGGAAGATTAGACCAACATATCTTATTGGTTCTACATCATACTCTTTTCTATCATCTACATATATTGAAAACAAAATAAAGATCACTACATTAATTGCAAAGTTATACTAGTTATACATGTTTACTTGTACCAATTATTTTAGTTATATTCAATCTATTTGTACTAGTTATACTCGTTTTAGTTGTACTAATTCGAGTTGTACTAGTAATACTCAGTGTTCTTCTTTATCTTGAATCTTGTACGTAGAAGATGAAATTTGATTGTGGGTAAGATGTAATTGATTAAATATGACTATGGGTGGATCGATTTAGGATAAGTAAGAAAAACTTGGTGGATGGTTGATTTTTTTTTGGCTTTGTTTTAAAATGAAATAACTATTGGTAGAGAAGAAAGAGAGAAGAAAAAGAAGATAATTGAAGGTTATTTGGGTCAGGTTTCGAATTTGAATCTAGATCAAATTCTGGGTATGATAGTAATAACATAAATTAATAAATATATTGAAGTCCTTAAGTTTTTAAGTTATTTTATCTAAATTTTTAATTAAAATCTCTTTATTATTAAAAGAGAATAAAATTTAATAAATAACCTTTATTTCGTATACTATTTACAACACCGTCATTATACCAACGTGGCGGCTTCTGAGGCTCTCTCAACCCTGATTTAAGAGTACCCTTTGATTACTAGAAATATTACATTATGTGCCATTGCTATCACATGAAAATATAACACTTAATATTTTGTTTGTATTTGTAATATTAGAAAATAAATCTATAACACGTACGTAGAAACATCACAGTAACTTTACTCTAGGGATTTCTAAAACCATCACTTCGACACTGATATAGCTTCGTCAGCAGCGGCGAACTCTAATTGATTCTCATGGCGACACTGAACAAACAACATATTGCTCTTAGTCCTTGTTAGCTTACTGTAATACTTATAGTATGAAATATCAAAAATCTGTGGCTAATCTTTAACAATAGAGCACATCACAGTAACTTTACTCCAGGAATTTCTGAAACCATATTTTCGAATTAAGACATGAGCAATGAAAAATAACAAACATGGCGAAACTGAAAAACTGGTGAACAAAACATGGCGACATCATTTCTAAAACCATCATTCTCATGGCAACACTAAACAAACAACATATTAATTCCAATCCCTGTTAGCAATGGAGAACTGGTGAACAAAATACATAAGGTGATGTAGCATGTTAGAGACCTGTGCATTGCAATATTTGTGTTCATGTCTTTAAGAAACAATATCTAAACATGAGATGAAAATCTTAGGTGAAAGTCCAAACACATATCAAGCGTTTATTTGACAAACCAACCACAAGTCTATCATTCAAATTCCTCATATCTCGATTATGATTGGTTCTTAGTAACTAGGGATGTTAATATGGGCTTAATCTAACAGGGTTAGCCCTAACCCTTTAAAACCATTTCTAACCCTAACATTTAGTTATGTTACAAGGCTTAAAAAAAGTTAGCCCTATAATGAATATGATTTATATTTTACCTCATTTAATTTGATTGACACAATTATTATATACTATCTAAATATCTATTAAAATTTCAAATTGGTTTATTTATTAAAACAATTTTTTTTTCGGTAAAACCGTAAAAACGAAAAATATGAGTTTTCTCACCAAAATCACGAAATCGAGTTTTTTTTTGCCAAAACCGAAACTTTTTTTACAGTGTTATGGTTTTAGCGGGTAAGCTTGGTTTGTGATTAGACAGTTTTGGCGGGAAAACGCGATTTTACCGTTTTGGCGGGAAAACGCGATATTGCGGTTTTGGCGGGAAAACTCGATTTTGCGGTTTTTGGCGGGAAAAACGTGATTTTGCGGCTTTGACGAAAAAACATGATTTTGCGGTTTTGGCGGGAAAACACGATTTTGCGGTTTTTGGAGGGAAAACGTGATTTTGCGGCTTTGACGGGAAAACAAAATTTTGCGGTTTTGACGGGAAAACACGATTTTGCGGTTTTGGTGGGAAAACAAGATTTTGCGGTTTTGACGGGAAAACGCGATTTTGCGGTTTTGGTGGGAAAACGTGATATTGCGGTTTTTGGCGGGAAAACACGATATTGCGGTTAGGCGGAAAAATTCAATTTTACGGTTTAGGTGGAATAACACGATTTTGCGGTTTTGGCGAGAAAACGCGATTTTGCCGGTTTTGGCGGGAAAACACGATTTTGTGAATTTTGGCGGGAAAACGCGATTTTGCGGTTTTTGGTGGGAAAACGTGATTTTACCGTTTTGGGCGGGAAAACACGATTTTACGGTTTTGACGGGAAAACATGGTTTTGTGGTTTTTGACGGAAAAACGTTATTTTTTTTGGTTTTTGGCGAAAAAACGTGATTTTGTTTTGTTTTGGCGGGAAAACTTGAATTTTGCAGTTTTGGCCAAAAAAATCGATTTTAACGATTTGACGGGAAAACTCGATTTTGCGGTTTTTGCGGGAAAACTCAATTTTACGATTTTTCCATTTAATTGATCATATTTTAAGTTGTTAAAAATGTAATTTTTTAGGTAAAATTAGTATACAAACATTTGTCTACATGAATGAAAATTAAATGAGCTAACCCTGGTACAGCCCTAACCCCTAATTAAGATAGGGTTAAAATAGGGCTGAGTTAAAATAGAGCCGAGTTTATTTTAAACAAATGAGGGTTAAGCCCTGGTCGTGGATATAACATCCCTATCCCTACTAGTAACACTTTCATTTAACTTGATTATGATCATTGCCAAAACTATTTCATAATCATGTATATATTAAGCCTACAGAGCTTTGTTGTTGATTAATATTTAAACTACATGACTAACAAACGTTTTTATCCTCATATCATTTAGTTCGGTATGCTCCATATATAGGTGGTCTAACAACACATACCTACTTAAATCAAGTTCGGTTCAGCCAGAACTGTACTGGTTAAGAACGTTAGTATTTGGATTACTTATTTAATTGAAACTAATTTAACACCAGTATATTACTCTGATTTTGGGCTTTCAGAATGCATATATCTTACGAATATTGTTGGTTCTTATTGTGTTTAGACTAACTTTCTCAAAGTGATCATAATATAGTAATATACTAAAGATCTTCCTTTCCGTTAACGGTGTTCAGTAGCAAGATGGTGATGTAAACATCATTGATCATCGGTTGTCCTTCTCCAAAGTCAGATCTGAAACAAGGAGATGAGAAAAAAAGCATTAAGCTAAATGATGGACACAATAAAAAACTAGATATATATGCGAATGAGAAACTTTCTACGTCAGACGCACAAAGGAAGGGCGGAAGACTCTCACTCTGTTAGTTCATGTAGATATCGGATCTATGAGGAAAGC